>VZTL01003576.1:0-28091 GCA_013400535.1 Scopus umbretta | reverse complement strand
GAGTAACAGGGACTCGTGCCAGGCGTTTGACCTGCACATGGTTGACCATGTGTGAGGAGAATCCTCTCTCTGTGTCCCAAAGACGGGGAAGAACTTGTACTAGAGACAAGGTGACCAGGAGATTTGGCTTCCCAAACCAATTAATGGAGTAGTTCTGTGAATGGTGGTGGGTTCTGGCAGGAGCTTCTGAATCCCATAGCCCAGCAAGGCTGCTGCATCTCCATGTCCCCAGCTCCAGCCAGTGGTGAGACTGAGCTCACTATACATTGTATATGTACAATATGTACATATACAGCTACATATAGAAGAAAAATAATATATACACATAAACAGTCACACAGGTCAACACATATAGAAGGCACTGGTGTAAACACAAACACATGTTGTAATCCACCAGAAGGCAGAATTACACCAGAGCTGGCACAATCTTCCACATGAATGAGAGCCATTGTCTTCAAATTTCTGAAACTGCAGCATCAACTGTCTGATGGAGGAAACCTCATACTCAGTAAAACTGAGAGACCAGCAGTGACCTGACAAGAACACAGAGGACTTTTTGGAACAGGTGTTTATGCTGGAGTCTGCATCTTCACTCTGTGGGGTGGGAATACGTGAGTGGAAGTGATACAGTCAGGCAGTTGGTGAGCACCAAACTTTTCTTCTCCAGGCTGAACAGTTCTAACTCTCTAAGCCTCTCCTCATATGAAAGATGCTCCAAGAGATGCTCCATTTGCCTTTTCAAGACATAGGAAACTTCCCTCAATTACTGCAGCCTATGAAAGACACTAGCTTTGCAATAAGATTGGCCTTTTACTGTAGCTTATTTGGACACATGCTCAGTGACATAGTCAGCTGCCTGGGTAACAACATGCAGAGAAAAATCCAGCATTGTCCTTATGACTTTGGTGACTCTCCAGACAACAGGCCATATTCCCTCGCTGTCCTCTTGGTAGCATTCACTCTGTGGCCTAGTCGGTGCAAGGCTGGATGTGCTGCATAGTGGGCTGGAGATGCTTTCAAAAATGCTGCTACTATATGTTGGCTGAACAAATGTCCTGGAATGAAAGCAAGGACACCAGCACACAGCACAGGGGTCCCACATGGTAGTGATTGATACAGAAGCAAATCACATAAACGGGAGTCTTCCTATGGGAGACATCCAAGCAGATCCTCAAATCAGCCAGTGTCTGCTCTCCTGAAGCCTCTGGTTGTGATCCTGGGTTTTGCCCTGCTCCCTCCTCACAAAATCCTGAATTCCAACATCTCATAGCCACCACAGACAAGCCTGCCCCCAACCTTTATGTCCCAAACCAGTTCTTCCTCATTTGTAAGTGTGAGATCCAGCAGAGCGTGTCTCCTCATCAGATTCTCCATAACCTGTGTCAAGAAGTTTTCATGAAGGCACTCCAGAAACCTCCTGGATTGCTTGTACTTTGCTGCTGAAAACAAAGCTCAGAAACTGCTGCACAAACTGCTAAGCCTGCTGGGTGCCTCTGTTAGCTGTACTCTTATACATACTATTGGGGTTCAGGACTGTGGAGCTGGTCTTCAGTCCTTGAAAGAGCAAAGCAAGCAGGCATGTTGGGAGGAACTTCCCATGGGATTAAGTCTCTCTTCCTGTATTGTCACAGCTGGTAACACTTCCTCTGTGTTTTCTGCCTTTCACTTTGTCAGTATTCCCTTCTAGATGGCTTGCCTTTATTTGACTGTTGCAGCTACATCTTTCCCTTCAAATCATTCTGAATTCAAGAAAACTGGAAAGCATGACTCCCCAGGGGGTTCAAGTTGACAGAGAAACTGCCATCAACCCCTGAGAATCAGTTAACTAGATCCAAGAAGTTCATTTCTGAATGTGAGCACACTAGCCATTTTTTGTTGGTGCTTGGAACTCCGTCATGCATTGTCCATCCTGCTTCAGGTGTCTGGTTACTTCTAAAACCAGGCACCTTTGGTGCTCCCAACATGTGGTTCACTGTGTTTCCACTTCTTAAACAGGAGCTGCAACTAATTTCTTAGCATAATTGTAACTTGTAGCATAATTTTGCAGAAAAGCTCATGAAGTTTTATCTTCCAGCTTCTGACTTTCAGCTTCTCAGATCCTGAGTACCTCTGAGGGAAGTTGCATTTTATGTCTTCTGCAACCTTGAGTCCCTGCAAGACACCCTGTAACTGCAATATTTTCCTTAGTTCATGCCCCATTGATCTTGTCTGTATCCATGCCATAGTTGTTGACTCTTGTCTGTGCTGCGAGGGTCTGTAAAGTAGATTCAAGGTTCTCCACTGCCTGTTCTAAGAGTGCTCTTGTTATAATCAAGTACCACTGTCTTCATTGATTCAGGGGCAGGAGTCCCTGGCCATTCTGCACTGCCAGGTGCCACCCTGTTGTGCCAGCACACTGACTTGACACATATTATTTATGAAGTGAAATACCCAAGGGTCACTCGTGAAGCTCTTCATGACTGGAGCAGGTAGAAAACAGCTGAGAATCTTTACTTACGGAAGATAAGTGGAAGGACGTACAGGAAGACTGAGGTTATTGATATATGCTCTCCCCAAACATGCTGCTGGAGTTTATGGACCAGGAAAGAGAAATAAGTTCCTGCCATTTTTGAAATATATTTGCAATGGTTCCAGAGCCTTCTACTGAGGAGGTAAGCTCTCCCATCACTGGTCCCAGCTGCCTGGCACGAGGACTACTAAGGAGTTTCTGTGCAGGCCAGTGCAGAGTTTGGCTACCACCATCACTTTGAGACTCTCTATCCTGGAGTGGGACAGAGCTGTTGGTCACCTGAATGTTGTGAAGTCAGCTGCCAATTTTCTGGGAACAGTAGCTTGTTTTGTGATGCTGAAAAGAAAGTCCTTTTCTGTCTCTGTGCTTTAGACCCTGTGCACACACCAAAGTGCTTTCACAGAGGGTGCTGGCACAGACCATCTTGGTCAAATGGCCTGGATAGCAACAACTGATAAAACAGGAACATGAACGTAAATAGCTGTGTGAACTGAACACCTGAAACTATCTGGGAGGGCATTTGCCCCAAATCCACTATTGTTAAAGAAGACCATGACCATTAACTGGCTTAACAGTAACCAGGGAATTAGTGAAAGGCTTTTGAGACAGAGCGGTATCAGTCTGAAAAAAAAGTTTAGAATAAGCAAGAACATTTTTAACAGAGAGAAGAGAGAGAATTGGGAAGGAAGTGGCAGTTGAAATCTAGTTTGACCGTTGCCCTGCAACTTTGCAACCTCTGCTGTAACAGGGCATCCTCCCTGCTGGATGCCATGGGTAGCCTCCATTCCAGGCAGTAAGGGGTGCGACATGTACAGACCCACAACTTCAGTGTGCACTTGTGACCTTGTGCTTTCCCACTGGCCTGTGGGTTAGCAGACTGTAGGAAGTAGCGTGGATACACATGAACCCTACATCGCCAGCAGAAAATGTGTGAGAATAGGGGGAACCCCTGCTCCCAGAAAAGGGGATGTGTTCTTGCAGCCTGCACTTCCTGTGGTGGTGGGGGAGGTTGCACAAGTAATCATGTGAATGTGCGTGTATGTTGGTGTTCGAGCTTTTGGGGATTAGTTACGTAAAGACGTTTAGAAATCGGTAGGTGTTTATTAATATTTTGTGTCTGGTATTGTGCTTTATCTGTTGGATTGCCGATACTGATCCTGAATATACAGGTCATGGTTTGTCAGTTAATTACATGTCATGAATAAATCGGTAAACAGCTTAGATCCATCCTGATTAGATTTAAACCACATGAACTGAGCACATTTTCCTTCTGCCAGTTTTGCACCCTCTGCATTCTCCATACTGATCAGCTGAAGTCAGCTCCCTGCCCATATATGCAAAAGCAAGTATATTTTAGAGCAATAACAAACACAATGAATTCTTTTTGTTTGGCATCTGTGGTGCAGATGTTCTCCAGTTCAGTTCTGTTCTCCAGCACAACAGCTGGGAACATTTTAAAATGTCACTTGAGAATCTCTCACTGTGCTGTGAATCCAGTAGCCTTCTAGTAGCTCATACCTTCTACAACAATACCAACAAGCACATGTATGGACCATCTTTCAAATGCAACAGAGCAATTGGATGGTTCGACCCTGCCTGCAGCCTGTTGTGCATGAAAAAAATATACTCAGAGGATATTTTCTACATACAATTTAGGCTTGTCCTCATTTGTAACCAGTTTTGTGCCCTGCTCTTTCCAGACTTTAACTGATATGCTTGTGCTACTGCATTAGCTATCCCATTCCTTCCTCAGTGCATGCCTCTTCACAGGGAGAAACTAGCTAATGGAACATGGAAGCGCAAAGGCTGAATACCCACACCAGTCCATTCAGAGTACAGTGAGATCCAGAAGGGATTCTTTATCCTTATGGGTATCCTTAAGGACACTTTATCCTGCAGGGTTTTGAATCAAGTCACCCTGAGCAGTGCTAGAACCACCACATATGGCTGTGCCTTTTGTAGTTGTGACCAAGTAAAATTTCATGATCTATAATGCACAGGGATTCTGGCACCGTCTAGTGATCCCTTCTGATATCCAGCTCCATAATGACAGGTCATATACAATCCCTCCACTCAAAGCTCCATCCTCTTTTCATAAGCAACAAGTTAAAACCAGTGTTGGCAAGTTCTCTGTTGTGCTCTGGGTTACTGGGCTCAGGCTTCACACGGGGACTTGCCCAGACTAAGTCACAGATATGCTTTCCTGCCACTTTTTTACTCCCTTTTGCAGGACATTGTGAATGGGCTTAGCCTTTTGCTAGCAAATACCAACAGCATAGGGATTTTCAGACACATACTCACTCACCAAGGAAGAACAAACATCAAAGAAGTAAGGCCAGTAGTATGTCCTGTGAAACTGCTTGAATACATGCAAAAGGAGATTGTTTGAGCTGATACTAGTATCATTCTGGTTTCATTTGCCTCTATATGATTTTCTGTGTTGCAACGATCATCTTGTGAAATGTCCCGGCAGAGAAATGATGAAAATTCCCCCATCTCCATGTGCTGTGGGGAACACCCATGATGTAGCTTTTTCTCCACACCATATTAGAGACTGTGAAGGCTCCTCAAGGCTCCTCATCAGCGTGGGAGCTGCCCTAGTGCAGTCTTCTGTGCAGGAGGAAGGCTGTATTCACACCCATATTGGTAATGTGGACTCCTGGTGGAGAAGAGTGATACTGTGGTAGAGATAATGTATCGCCGAGGGAGAGTCAGTCCAGGAACTGCAGGTAACCACAAAGCCTTCCTTTCTGTCTTCCTGTAGAAGACAGAGGGGGTGGGGGAAAATACCGAGCTGGGATAGATAATGGGCATGGTACAGTGAATGGCCTCACACCAGGAGAAGGGTCTTAGGACAAGAGCAAAGCAACAGATGAGGGAACTGGGGAATGCCTGGGCTGGGAGAATGACCTTTTTCCCTGAGCCAGAGGGAATGAAAGTCCAGGCAGACTGGCATCCCCTTCAGTGTTTTTTCTGTAAACAATGGGACTGGAGAGTGCTATCCTACTATCATTATCCAGGTAAAACTATCTGCATCAAGACAAGCACAAGGCAGTGCTCCCACCTCTGGTGTTTAAGGAGAACCAAGCGAGGGCTCTCCCAAGAATTTCCAATTGCCCATTCTCCCTGTGGAAATAATCTCTTCTGTGTGTCTGCCTCTGCAAACACTGAGCTGGACTGTTACTCCTTTGAGGGACTATGTGCTATTGCACACTGCTAATGATGGGCAGCAGGACCTGGTTACAGCAAGACCTGCTAACAGCAACACTGGGTCTCCCCAGTCCTTGGAACAAGGGTACCAGCAGGTTGCTGGTGTATGGAGCCACCTGGGTTATCCTGCCCCTGACGCTGGACTGGGGGATTCCCACTCTTGCCTTCTGTTTTTCAGCCCCAGCAGAAGAGAGAAGCTGCTCCTGGCTGAACCCCTGGGTCTTCCTTGTTTCTGTCCTTGCCATCAAAACTGCATTTGTAACCGTCTGCCTTGGTGGGTTCCAGGATCTCTTAATTTCCTTGGGATGAAGGGAGCAGTTGACTGTCTTTTGTCAGATGAAAAGAAAATATACTAGTTTCTCTGCCAGCAGTCAAATGCCCTTCGCCAAAACAGCCTACTCTGATGCCTCTCTCCTGCCTCTGCCCTCTTAGTCAGGGAGTAGGGTCCCTTCCACAGCTAAGTTTTGGTCCCTGGCAGGGCCTTTCCCACTGCTCCTCTCACTTTCCTACCTGCCTGAATAAAGCCAGTCCTGGATGAAACCAGTCAGTTTCTCCCCTCCCACCAAAAGCTGAGAAGTCTCTTTAGTGTCAGAGGGCATCTGAGTAGGTTTCCTGAAGGCTAGCTGTTCAATGTTGGCTCTCCTGACCTGGTCTTTCTCTCAGAGCTCCCTGTGTTGCAGCCAAAGAGTCAGTGTGACCTCTTTGGAAATACTGGTACCAGGCTGCCCATATTTTAGCAGGGTGGGGGTGAATCCATCAAAATGCTCCAGCTGCATCCCACCCACACTGCCTGGACCAACCGAAAGGGAAATCCTTTGCTTGTACTGTCCTGGAGTATCATATTGCTCTGTGATGACTCTTCTGTGCTGCTTCTTAACTCCCTTGGGTGAGGCCTCAACACTCAACAGTTCTACCCATTCTTGATAAGGGTAAGAGTGGTGCTGTAAAGCTCCAATGCCCAGGGAGATTAAGAGGGAATGTGTATTAATATTCCATCTTTAGTAAGCTTATCCCATGACTTCTTTGACCCTTTCCTGACCCCATCCTCAAGGGATGTCTAAGCTGATTTTGTCAGCTGGGAAAATGAGTCTCAGCCAGCAGAGGTGAGAGGAGCTCATCCCATTAATGCCTGTTCAAAAGTGGGAGTGACCAGTAGTGGGAGAAATGGCCTGTTGTTTCTCATCTCCTTGTTCAATACAGATTGCAGAGCTTGTTAAAGTAACAGAGTCTCTGTGGGGGCTCTAAGCTAGAAGGTGGAGGATAGGACAGGTAACACATCAATGAGGAGGAAAGGATGACAGCAGCACTTTCCTTTTCTTTCCACTCTTCCCAGTTGTTTTCCTTCACGGAAGCTATGGCCAGTACAAGACTCTGCTCCAGAACACTACAGAGTGGCACTGTGTCCGCAACATATCTGCAGGTGAAAGTGAGTGATGCTAAGAGCCTCATAAGCACCACTAAGAACCTCACCAAAATTTACTCTGGTGTCAGTCAGCCTTTAAGTTTGGGAATGTGATTGTCAGCCAGAGCTGTATTGTTTTAAGGAAGGAAGCTGGAGAACTGAGGAAAGAAAATGCTGTATTGCGTGATTTTACTCAGGATGCTATGAAAACATGTTCTGGACCAGTGGAAGAGGGTGGGTTGTTCCAGACCTACCTTTGACCACCCTTCCTACTCTTCCCCTCTCACTGGCCCTCACACAAAATCTCAACTGCCAGTCCAGTTCACTAATCTAGCTGAAAGTGCTTCATCCTTTTGTAAGGGCTGGTTCAATCCAGCTCCACTCCCTGTGCTGGCTTACTGCCTGTTCACACAGGTATCATGGTCACTGCGAGATACAGAGGTCGGAGTGGTAGGAGGATGTTATTACGCATTTTAGTGTAGCTGGAGAGCTGGGCTGCAGTCACACATGAAGTGACGGCAATGGCAAATGTTAGAGTTCCTGCAGTGCAAATTGCCAAACTCAGTTCAGAGATCTGTTCTCACATTCAGAAATAGGTTGCAGTTTGCACAGAGGCTAACCCCTACACATTGAGTACCTGTGAGCTAGCTGTTCAGACTCCCTTTAGAGTCCATGACAAAAAGGTGATTGCAGGTATAAAACAGTCATGGTTCACCTATTCTTATGGTGGACATCTATGGAAGGCCAGACAAGCTGTGTTCTACACATGCTCAGTTTGCTGTTCCCTCTAAAAAAGGTAAAGTGTGCCTAGCTCCACGAGGCACAATCATGTCCACTGAACAGCGAACAGACTTCCCAACGAACACACTTAAGAATTCAGAAGAAATTGTCCAGGATTACTTAGTCATGTGGGAAAACTTTAGCTTTCATTGTGGAGTTAGGAATGGATGGAAAAGTTTTGCAGAGTACATGATGGCTACAGGCCATCCTCCAGCAGTTCAGTGAAAGATCATGGTGGGCAGCACAGGGACAGAGAGCTCCAAGTTCATTACACTGCTTGAACTTGATTTTGCATATTTTCTGATGCTTCCTAGTGCCACAGCCTCTCTGTCTACAAAGGTACATAATGGTGCACCTTGAGTGGGTCTAATATATAAGAGCACAGGTAGGTTAACAAAAGTTTTGCTAGCTGTTCCACTCACTGGACTCTACTCCCTCCATTTGGTGCCAAGAATGGGATGTGAGATTCTGTGCTGTGAACACAGCTCTTGAAGGACACAGGGTTATCTGGGTCCACCTTGTAGAATGAATATAATGTGCTTGCTTGCTGTGGGTGGGCTGGAGCATTGGCTTGACCAGAGCATTGTCACTGCATGGGACTCCCTGAAGAGCTCCTGATTGGGAAACCCAAGAAAAGAGTCCCTCTGAGGTCTGAGATTCAGAGCAAGCATCTAAGGTAGCACATACAAGGGTATATTTGCTTTTTTACTTTATTGGATGAACTTTTCAGTTATATTCCATACAGAGATATATTCAGAGTATAAAATATACAGCTCATAGATACAGACATATAGCCTCAAAACACATAGCCTCATGCTTTTGAAATAATATATCTGTGTTTTTTTAATCTGTCATGTGACTTTCTGGCTATAAGGCAGATCTCTAGGAATACCTGGCTAGTGTAGGGAACTGCCTGTGGTGGCAGCAAGGCTGTCAGAGCAGTTTACTCTACATGTCTGTCTGCATGTATTGGGAGCTAAACACTTGGACAACACTTCTCTGATGGAAGTGTTCCCAGGGGAGAGTGAGCCAAATACTTCCCATATTGCTTCCTCAGGAAGGGTAAGGCAGAAACTCTGTCTCTCACCAGAGGGGTTGCATGGACATGGCAGAACAGACAGAGAAAGGGAAAGGAACTTCAGGCGGGGACCTTGTGACAGGAGCCTGTCAGGCTGGTGACAGCTTTACTTGTGGAGCATGGAAAAAAGCGTTTACCCCTGTCCAGATTAAAAGTGTGGTTCAAACCATTCCCCTAACACTTGGACCCTACAATGAACTCACTAAGATGAAGGACAGCATATCTTGTTCAAAAGCAGGGGTTTTTTCCCCCCACAGAGGAGAGCTGGATGTGCTGCCCAAAGAGCTGGAAACGCTTTCAAAAAAGCTGCTATTACCTCTCGAGTGACACGATGCGCTGGGCTGAGAGTGAGCAGAACTGCACTGGGATGGGCGCCCACCTGGTGGTGATCAACACCAGAGCAGAGCAGGTACGTGCAGGGCTGAGAGAGAGGCACAGCAGCTAGAGACACAGTGCCAGGCCCTGGAGGGGACTGAGAGCCCCTCCTTGCTCCTGCAGGGGAGGGAGGTGTCCTTCCTGCATCCCTTTGGCACCAGCTCCCCTCTGCCACCAGCACCACCCCACAGGACTCCTGCTGCCTCCCTCTGCTCAGTCCTGCACCTCATGGACATTGTGCTTTTTCCAGGAATTTCTCTTCAACTTGGCAAAAGGAGTATTTACTAACGCCTATGAAACAAAGTACTACATAGGCTTAACTGCTTACGAAAATGGGCAATGGCAGTGGGTGGATCAGACTCCATATAAGAAGGCAGCCACGTGAGTATCCCAGGGGAGTGAGGAAGGTCCCTCAATCCAAGTGACCAACACAATGTGTAAGGCAGGTATATGTCAGAGAGGAGTCTCTGTCCCTAACTGCACTGTAAGTCAGAAAACTTGACTAGTTTTCTAGTCAAAAATATGACTAGTCTTTGCCTTGCCAGAGCTCCTGAATTGTGTTACAGTAATCTTCCCCTTTCTCTTCCACAACTGTTTGAGCTGTCTTCACTCCCATTGTCATGCGTGCCAGTGTATTCCCAATAGAGGAATTTTCTTTTACAGGTTCTGGAAACCCGGGGAACCCAATTTACTCTTTGCAGAAAAATGTGCTGCAATTCACATCAAGGGAAACACAGACCCTAACACTTACAGTAACTGGAATAACATCCTTTGCTTCACAAGTTGCTATCGAATTTGCGAACTGGCAGTCAAATTTGTCTGAAGAAGTAATCTCCACTTTGGATGAAGGACCTGAAGAAGTATCCTTGAGAAAGGGCAGCTCATGAAAGAGCTAATGAAAAGCTGGTCTGAACCCACACAAATGCTTTATCTTCCAATGTAGGATGAGCAAGCCTGCTGCAGAATCACAGATCTGAAGGACCTCAGTTCCCAGCCTGTGTCCCTGCATCTCTTTCCAAGCTGAAGATCAGTCCTGGATGTAATTGCTGAGGCTAATATCAAAGACCTACTGTGCCCCTTTTCACTCTCCTCCTTCGTAGATGGGTGCCCTGATCCTCCAGTACTTTCCTTGACTCCAGGTCCAGTCGATATCTCAATGATGTGGAAAAGGCCCTCTCTCTGTTTTGTGAAAGGATACTGGTCCTACAGATCACTGGAGCAGAATTTGAAAGAGCATTCAGTGGAGTGTGTCTCGCCCACCACTGAAGGGAACAATTATTCATGGCTTATCTTTAATCTTTAATCTTTTAATCTTTAATCTTCCGTCAGTATATTCTGTGTTGATAAGTTAAAAGAACATATCAATAAATGTTAATTCTGCTCTTTGCATGGCAACGAAGGGGAGAGAAAGCAATCAAATATCACATGAAGGGTAAAAGCCCAAGTCTCCCCAGGAGGGATTTCCAATGTGAGAAAAGGGTAGAAGACTCCTATCAGAGGCATCATTGCAAATCAGACACACAGATGTCTTGAGCAAGTGCTCTGCTTCCTCCAAACTCCCCAAACCTCTGTCTGTATATTCCTCCCCTTTCAACAATGATACTCCTTGAAGAGCTGGGAGTTTCCAGTTTGGGACTAAAAATACACCCTGAAAAATCAGTTCTGGGTATTTTTTTTTTTATTCATCAAAAATCTGAGTACAATTTTGTGTCACTTCCACCTGAAGCAATGTATTTGCCAGGTTTCTGTTTTAGCTGTTGGACCAAAAGCTTGGCTGTTGGAAGGTCTTGGTCTCCTATTTTCTAGAGTTGCCAGGTTCTTTTCACAATGGAGAAAACTTTGTTGTCCTGTCCAACAAGACAGCAAACAGAAACATTGCAATGGACTTCTCTTTTTGATTTCCCAAAAGTCAGTTCCGGAAACCACAGCAGCAGGGTTTTGAGGAAGAAAATGGGGCAGATAAGACACACAGAGAGTGACCAATGTTTTACAGGAGTTTTTAGAGGCAGCTGCAGTTCTGGCTGTTGGGAGGTGGTAAGGGACAGAGCAAAACTAGCACCAGAAGACTGGTTTGCAAGAAAATGTAACTTGCTAGAAACAGTCTCCATGCCCCACATATGGAATACAAAGTTTTTCTTGAGATGTCCTGACAAAAGAGGGATCATGGGAGATGATACTGGGTTTGCCTGCAGAAGTGCTGAAAGGAAGTTCCTGATCCCACCTCCCTGCAAACACACACACACATATACATGCATAAACAAGTAAAAAACCATTCTTTCACATTAGTTTCACAATACAGCAAATGAAGGCAGACCCTTTGTGCTGCTTTGTGCAGCCATTGTTGAAGGATAAGTGGTAAAATTCTAAGAAAGAGTTTCAGCCATGTCTCCGAGTAAAGCCGATGCCCTTGACTAGTCCACCCCAACAGCAGCACTCAGGGTTTAGGTAGGGATGGACTCTCTACATAGTGGGTGTTTGCACAGATGTAAAATAATGCCTTCCTCCTAATGTATTCCTCTTCAGTATGAATTTATCTGAAAGAAGTACCTTTCTCCAACATGTGAGAAACAGGCACTATGTCTCAAGTCTGTCTTGGTTCAGGAGGCAGCAGATGTGATAGCAAGAGGCAGATGTAAAGATATACAGTCAGGTATAGCATTCTTAGAAAGCTTCAGAAGGACAATCCCTGCATATTTGTCCTGGTTTCAGCTGGGATAAAGTTAATTTTCTTCCTAGTAGCTGGCATGGTGCTGTGTTTTGGATTTAGTATGAGAATAATGTTGATAACACACTCATGTTTCAGTTGTTCCTAGGTTGTGCTTACACTAGTCAAGGACTTTTTCTTTCAGCTTCCCATGCTCTGCCAGGGGCACAGGAAACTGGGAGGGCACACAGCCAAGATACTTGATCCAAACGGACCAAAGGGCTTTTCCATACCATATGACATCATGCCCGGTATATAAGCTGGGGGGAGTTGGCTGGGCGGGGGGGCAGCCATCGCTGCTCAGGGACTGGCCAGGTGTCGGTCGGTGAGTGGTGAGCGGTTGTATCACTTGGGGTTTTTTCCCCTCCCTGGGTTTTGTGTCTTTCTCTCTCATTGTTCTCTTTTTCATTACAGTTTTTATTACTATTACTGTTATTATTACTATTATATTTCAGTTATTAAACTGTTCTTATCTCAACCCACAAGTTTTCTTACTTTTACCTTTCTGATTCTCTCCCCCATCCCAACAGGGGGGGAGGGTGAGTGAGTAGCTGGGTGGTGCTTGGTTGCCAACAGGGGCTAAATCACAAGAATATTGAACTAGAAAGTTGGGTAGAAAGGACCAGAAGTTTATCAGATTAGCATACTTCATGATGGTATCTGTAGTCCTTGTTTTCAGGTGGGCATCGTGGCCACATCTCAGCTGCCTGTCAGAACAAGACCTGGATGCTCACTATTCCTTGGCACATTAACTTTTTCTTTGGAAAGGAACTCAGGTGTGAGGATAGGGAAGGAGCCACAGTGACAGTCACTTCTGAGGATACATACAGTCTGACTGCAGCAAAAAAAATTCTGTCATGATTCAAGCCTGAGCTAGCTTCTGGTTTTCCTCAAGAAACCCTGTGATGCCCAGTCTTTGAGATGCTGTCATCAGCTGGAAAAAACATCAGAAGAGCCATATTGGAAAGTCAGCCTGGGAACACATCTCATTCTCCTGCATATTGCTTCTTTCTGCAGGGGAAAGCACAGCCAGCTCTCTCCACTCTCTCAGACCTACTCTGCAAGTGTCTTAGAAATTTCCCAGTGGGAATCTTGTTGTGGAAGAGGAGGTGGTGTGCCCTGCTGGTTTTGTCCCAGCTGCTCAGATAGCAGCCTAGGTAGAAAGGGAGGTTGGTTTCCTTTCTGCTGCTGGCAAGCACTATGTCCATCGATGGCATCATTAGCAAGAGAAAAAAAGAAAATGTCAGTCATCACTGTGGGGAGAGAGGGAGAAACAAGAGTGGGAAAGAAACACTACGGCATTCTGTTTACAGAAAACATGATTAAAATGTGTATCCTGTGTGAGCTGGTGCAGAAGATGACATTCGTTGTATCCATGGATGGCATTATGGGTGCAGGTACCATCATCTGGCTTGTAGGATCACATGGAAGAGGAACAGTGGTGCAGGGTCTATTGCATTAACAGTGTATTCACCCTCTTAAAAAATTGCCTATTGCCTCGGAGAGAGAGGACTGGCATGTGCTGGCTTACTTTCCTGCTCCCTGTTCTGACAGCAGAGTCTTCTTTATACAATACACCTGAGTGTCTCTAATAAACAATGATGCTTGCCAAGTCAAGTGAAGAAATAAAGTGTATGTGTTTTTCATGGCAGCCCGTCTTTTTTTTAAGGAGTTTTCTATAAAAATTTCCTCCAAAGGTCTCTGATTTTTTTTTATACAAAGCAGGGACTTCCCCCCTACGCTTTCTCACTTTTTCTCTCTTTTCTCTCACCTCAAATTCTTCCATGTTCCCTTACAACATTTATTCCTCTACTTTTTCAAGTTTATTTGAAATCCTGCTGTCTCTCATACTGTTCCCCCTTTATTCCTTTGTTTTTTCTTTTTAATTTGGTTTCCTTTCACCTTTTCTTACTACACCATAGATGAGGAGCATACAATGTTGTTTTGAGAAATAAAAGAGAGAAATGGCATTTAAAGGAGTTCTGACACTGGAAACACATCTGTTCTGTTTTTTAAAAGTTGAAAGAGGAGATTATTGAATATGTGAAACTTGCTATTTCTAGACACTCAACCAAAAACTTTATTCTGCAGTGATTTGCTTTGATGGTACATGGGGTTTAACTATTTTTCCTTTTCTCCAATCTACTCCTATAGCTCTTAGAGGCTTGGGTAGGTCCCCACAGAATCAGTTACTAGATACTCCCTTAGCAGAAGTCAGAAGGTAGTTCCTGCCCCAAGGAGTCTGCAGTCCAAATGCAACAGAAAAAGTAAAGGAAATGAAAAATGATGGACAATTGAACTGAAACTGCTATTTCTGAGCTGTAAGATAGAGAGTGGCATAAGGGAACCACTCTCCTATGAAAGGGCTTGTGTTAGGTCGGATGAGGTTCCTACTGAACGGGCTACTACACAAGGAATCATGATTTGTACCATGCTGCAGTATGCTACTGAAAGTTACCATCACTGATAACTCACCCTCCTGAACCACTGACACCTTATGAGCAAGTCATAGATCAGGGAATAGGATCTCCATGCAATGGTAGGCAGCACTACCCAGCAGGAGGTCTGTCTGTTTTGACCCCCTTTGCCTTAGTCTGTTTTTGCTGTGCAAAAGAATCACAGAATCATAGAAAGCTTTGGGTTGGAAGAGATCTTTAGAGGTCATCTAGCCCAACCCCCCTGCAGTGAGCAGGGGCATCTTTAATTAGATCAGGTTGCTCAGAGCCTGATCCAACCTGACCTTGAATGTTTCTAGGGATGGGGCCTCTACTACCTCTCTGGGCAAGCCGTTCCAGTGTTTCACCACCCTAATTGTAAAAAAATTCTTCATTATATCCAGTCTAAATCTACCCTCCTTTAGTTTAAAACCATTACTCGTTGTCCTGTCACAACAGGCCTTGCTAAAAAGATTGTCCCCATCTTTCCTACAGGACCCCTTTAAGTACTGAAAGGCCTCAATAAGGTCTGCCCTCAGCCTTCTCTTTTCCAGGCTGAACAACCCCAACTCAGCCTGTCCTCATAGGAGAGGTGCTCCAGCCTGGGCAGGAAATTATCCTATTGCATTGCCACTGATCATTGCTGCTGAAAGGAACACAGACAGGGCTAAAAAATCCTGGCCACGGTTTTACAGAATAAAAGAAACTGAGAGAAAGACACTCATGAGATGCTGAACCTGTATGCTGTAAAACAGCCTGTAGAACAAAAGAGTTCTTGTTATGCACCCCTGAACAGAGCATCCCTGCTGTGTCCTTTTCTTGGTAGCTTGAATTGCATAGCGAGCTGATTTGGAACCTCCTGTTGGTTGTAAAATCCTCCTTGTACAATAGGCATGTAAGCTCACTTGTGGCAGGCTGGCCATGTTTGCTGTGCAACATCTTAATACCAAATTGTTCTCCAGCTAGGACTGAATGAGCTAATATGGATGTTATCATGACAGTGGCCTGGCCACATTGCCTGGGAATTACTGGGGATTTCTGTTGCATGGGATGTTTGCATATATTCCTTATCTTGAAAAGTGGTATGAAGTACAAAGCAGAAGGACTAGACTAGTAAAAGCTTTAAGTCCCAATGTTTGCATTGCAACCAAAGAAGACAGTGGAGGAGAGAGCGAAGGATCAGCATACTGCTGATGCACTTGCAACTTCTTGCAAGGGGCATTGTTATAACTCCAGTTGTGATATCAGTTTAAGAATTTCCCATTTCTACCTTGGCATTTCATTCCTACCTCTATTCTGCAGTTAGCTGCCCCATCCCTGATGCTGATACAAGTGTCTACTGTGCTGTGTCTTGGATAATAAAAAAAAAAAATCTGGGTCTAAGACCACTGCTCTTTTCTATTTTTTTTTTAAGGAGAAGAAAAATAATTCACATTCTTCTCACAAATAACTTTCATGAAACAGTAAAATCAGTACCACTGCCACACAGTGAACTGTGGTGGGAGAGGGGGTACCAGCTGGTGAGAATGGTGGGAATAAGTTTCCCACCTTAAGCACTCTCTGCTTGGGCAGGAAATTATCCTGTAGCATTGCTGGCTGATCTGCTGAAAGGAACACAGATTGTGCTAAAAAGGCCTGGCCACAGTTTTACAGAGTAAAAGAAACTGGGAGAAAGGCATTCATGAGATGCTGAGCCCAACATAAACAGGTCAATCAGCAGATGAAGAGTTAACACTTTCATAGCTGCAAACGTGTTTCCAGTTTCTGCCAGTGTTATTTCAGGGTTTGACCTTCCTCTTTAGATTGCAAACTTGAGACATATTTGGTCTAAGAGACTATATTCAAGACACCATCAGTTAATCACCACACTACTAGGACATTAATAAATCAATTAAATGACCAATAAATTAACTAACACCTCTGCTATCAATTTACAGGTCTATGATTTCTCACAGCTACTTGCAATTATGAAGCTACAGTTTATCCCTCATACACACAACTAGTATTGAGTTGCATTTCTAATGCCCTTTTCTCTATCATCCCACATCACTTAGTTTTAGGATGGAATCCTGTCCCACCTTACTCCACCCTTCCACACCTAGTCATTCAGACATAGGCCTGATGGAGAGGCCAGTGGGTTGTCAAAGGGGGATCCCTCCAATGTTCTGCTGGATTTGGAGCCTCAGGGCATGGTCACTACAAGCTGTAGGGGTTCATAATCCTGCCATTGGAAGACCTGCCTTCCTTTGTTCTTTGGCTGATTTTATATTTTATTCTTTGTTTCAATCTTTGAAGCCAACTTTTTGCCACTGTAGTACCAACCTTCCTCTACCAAGTCTCCTCCCAAGTAAACAGCCTACATCTAATTACTCATTCCCCATTGATTGCAGTTTTGCTACATCTATACCCAAACTGGTGTTTCTGAAACTAAGCAATCTTGTGTAAGGTATTAGTAGTATTGTTGGCCTTGCAAGGCCAACGTACTGTTGGCCTTGCAAGGTTCTTATTATCCAAGGTTCTTATTATCCGAACCACCCCTTCAGTTGTCCAGTTCACGCTGGTTACCTGTTGTTTACCTCACATGTTGTCTAAGACAAATCCTGTGACTTCAGCCTTTATACCTTTACCTGGTTACAAGTAAATACAAACACTTTCTTATTTTATATGCAGATAGTCCACATAGCAGAGCAAGGTTTTTCACATTCTATTTTTGTGCTTACACAATACCTTGCTCTCTCTTAGTTGCTTAATTAGAAATAATTTCTCTTGACATGCTTTTGGACACCCTCCTGGTTTCCCACAAAAGCCTTAGCTGATTATGAGGTCCAGTACTCCAACACCATCTCTTGCTCACAGCAAGTCACCTGCCACTCTCTTCCAGTGTCACTGTGATTTATATTCACCTGATGGTAATGTACACCCACTGGGGAGAATAAATGGTGGGAAGGCTGTTGTGGTGAGTGATGAACTGAGTGATGTGAGACCCTGAAGTCTCACATTGTAAGGGTCTCCCACACAGCAGAGACATTTCTACCATTCTGTCACCTCAGGGCTTGATCTCTGCCATACCTCTACACACCCTGGTCCTCCACACTGCCCACGTCCCACACTGACTGGTTCAGAATGAGACGGCTTCTCTTCAAGAAAAGCAACTCAGGTGTGAAGGAGCTGGAGAGGAAAATAGACAGGAATAAGCTAAGATATGCCCTAGCAGATAAGGAGGAAGTGTTTGAAGCTCTTTGTTTTGCAAATCAAGTCAGATTCTGAGCTCAGCTGCCAAAGTCCATTGTGCGGTATCCAGCAAGGACCAGCCAAAGAACCAGTACCAGACACAGCAGGAGTATCAGACTACTGTGGAAGGAGTATGTGAATTAAGTACTTTTTTTTACTCTGGAGGGGGATCTCTTGATCATGCAGCCAACTGATACTCAGTCATATATCTCAAAGCAGCCATGAAGGTCTGGTCTGAGTGGGCTTTAGTTGAGGAATCCTGAGGATTGGGAAGCACAGGGCCAAAGCAATGCAGCTGCTTTGGAAGACAGCTGCTGCATATGGAACTTTCTTATCTACAGTTTCTGTACTGTGAGAGTGCAATATGAAACTGTCCTGACATTTGGTACCTTCGATGAATCATAGAGCACTTTAGGTGTGATTGCACACATTGTCTTTAGTCCTACTTACTGCTAGCAGCAGGTCTATCTTCAAGGCTACATGAAGTCACTTAGGTCCTTTTCCTGTTGAGTTTGGACAGTCTTAAGGATGGAGATCCCATAGTCACTCTGGTCATGTGTTCAAGTACCACACCACCCTCAGGGAAAAACTTGTTTCTTGTACCTGATCCAACTTTCACTTGCAGCAATGCATGAAACTGTTTTTGCTGCTCTTCAAGTACTGACTTGGTAGGATGCAAGGTAATGTAGGGGTTAATGAGCTTGTGGAGAAGGAATACCCGCAGCCTGTGCCTTCTCTACTTCCTTTACATTGAGACATCACTATGTATTTCCAGAATGTATAAATTTGTTCACCATTTTAGAAAAGAGGAAATAAAAATAAACCCCTTCCTCTCTTCTGCCCAAGCAGATGTAGGAGAAATCCTCTGCAGATGACCAATTGCAGTTTAAGGGTCCTTTTCACCCACCTCAGAAAATCAGTTGTTTCTGACTTTTGCGATGCCAGTTGCTCAGTGGTTCCAAACTAGAACCGCTGGATAAAGTCATTTCCAGCTATGGGCAAGTATAAGGTTCAAAGAAATGACCTGAGACACAACTACATTTAATTTCCAACCTAAAATGAAATGGTTGGATCCTTACAGCTCTTCCAACAAGAACTAGGAGCCTCTGGGTGGAAGAGGGGTATATTTCTTGGAAAAGGGTCTACAGGGCAGGAGTGGGGGCACTGTCAGAACTATGTGAGGGGCCCAGAGCTAGAGCAGCAGATAGATCCAAGAAATCCAGAGGTTTCTTGGATCACAAAAAGCAGTAAGGCAGCTGTTTGCAAGGGCCTTTGGCCAAAGGGCTGGCCTGCCTTCCTCCTGAGCAGGTGGCTGCTGCCTCACAGCCCTGTCTGGAGCATGACAGCCAGGGCTGTCCCCGCAAGGCTGCAGGATGCCTGGGCTTTTGTGCAGCTTGCCAGAGAGAGGGAGGAGATGGCAGGGCCTGAGTGGGATGTACTTGACAGGAGCCATGTGGGGGGCTGCCAGGAGGCAGGAGGAGGTGAAGGGAGCTGGGAGAGGGTTTGTGAGACCAGCAGCTGTGGCTGGGTAGAGATGGGGAAGGGAGGCAGGGGCAGAGGCAGCTGACCAGGATCTGCAGGGTGGGAAGGGCCCCCTTTGTGGAGGAAACACGTCCTCTGCCCACCAGAGGAGACAGACAAGGACTTCTGTCTGTTCCCTCATCCTCTGATCAGCTATGAGGGAAAGTACCAACCAGCCCTGGGCCATAAGCTTGTGCCATGGGAGTAAAGGGCCGGTCATGGCAGGCTGCTGGTGCAGCTTGTGTGGTTGCTGGGACTGCTGGGCAGCTGTGCTGCATGGGGAATAGCTGCAAGCTTGTGACACGAGAGCTGCGATGAAGAAAATTTCTTCCACAGCTCATGACCCTGAGGAGACAGCTTTTCAAAGCTGCAGCAGCAAAATGCTGCTGCTTCACATTGCCAGGTTACCCCAGG
The DNA here is from genome assembly GCA_013400535.1 of Scopus umbretta. Taxonomy (NCBI): domain Eukaryota; kingdom Metazoa; phylum Chordata; class Aves; order Pelecaniformes; family Scopidae; genus Scopus; species Scopus umbretta. The sequence continues at coordinate 8,432 of VZTL01003576.1, read as the reverse complement.
TTACTGAGCAGTCTCACCTGCTTGGCAGAAATTTTATTCTCCTGCCCAGAAAGGTGCATCTATCCAACACAGAAATATGCACAGCAATCACTAGTTTTCATGGTCAGATCCTGCATGACTACGCTGGCAGCAGACATGTTTGCCTGGGAGGGTTTCTGCCCCAGTGTGTGCAGTGCCCGTGGATCAGCTGCCCACAGGTTTAGGCTGGCTGAGAGACACTGTGAGGCGTTTAGCATGTGACAAACTTAGACAGAATTTGAGCTGGCTTAGAGGAAGAAAGGCTGGACAAAGTTCCTGAGTAAAGGCTATGCAGCAGGTCTTTGCTTCCCTGTTGACATTTTTCAGATTCATTATAAGATACTAGAAACTACTGCTGACTCCAGCTGGAAACATGTACATCTCCACTGGGGTCAAAGCAATTAACAGTTTGAATTTTGGTCCTTCATTGCTCAAAAGCTGAATCTTTGCTTTCACAGAAGGTTTTCAGACAAGAGGAGCTGCTCCCTTATTCCTATTTGGACAAACCTGTTGGATTCACAGCATTCACACAGAAGATGCAAAGTTTAGCAGTATTGGTCTCATTTGACTTGTATCACTCCTCAAGAAAATCTGTGTCCAAGCAACTTCTTCCAGAACATGTTTGGATACTCATAAGAAGTCTTACACAGTGGGTTGGCCACCCTGCATTACCACATCTAAAATGTTTGAAATTTGCTTAAAGAATAATACTTGTTTCTTGACTTCTAGGTGGTGAACCAGGCCACCTCACCCTCTCTTCTTCTGGCATAATAAGAGCCAGGATTCAGGGTTTCCCCAGGTCCTTTTTAAGCAGATTCCCTCAAGAAAGCCAGGGTGGTCTCTCTTGCTGTAGCCCCACATCCAGCAGACCTAACAATTCCTTCACAGATATTTTCTTGGAGTGTCACAAATACGACAGGCTCTCAGGGAAAAGCATGCAATTCCTGTTTCCATTCTGGTATGTTATTCCTTTCACAAACATAATAAATCCTCCCCATCTGTATGATTGAGTACATCTAGGTACTAACCCCTGCAAGAGGGAAATGTCCTTGCATCAGAAGGCAATTGTTAAAGTTCTTTTTTCCCTACCTGCCCGTCGTGTCATTGCCAATTCCCAAGCCATTGGGTAGCTCCAGCCCATACAGCATAGGAATCAGCATAGCCTGTGTTAACTCCAGCTTCAAAAACTCATGTAACAGCTAGTAACTCAGCTCGTTGTGCGGAACCTTTTATTTCCTCTATTACCTCTGCTTTCCCGTCTGCTGAAATGGCTGCAGCTTTACCAAACCAAATATGCTCTTAGTCAAATGGTTTAGTTGTACGTAGTCCTGCAAGGAGCAGGGAGTTGGGACTCAATGATCCTTACGGGTCCTTTCTAACTTGAGATATTCTATGATTCTATGATATTGCAAAACTGGAGCTGGAGCTGGAGGAGTGGGAAGAGTCTCAGAATCAAGCAGAAAGATTTCTCTTCTTTGCCCTAAGAGGAGCTGATAGTTTCTCCCAACACAGTCTTTGCTGTGGCAGCAGAAAGACTTCATTCCAAGTAAAGAGAATGATCTCTTTCACACACTCATCAGCATCCAGCTGCACACATGGCCGACATCATCTTCAGCTCTGCTTATTTCTGGTGCACTATCACAAACGGTTTCCACTGTAGAGCATACACACATTGCAATGTGGCATTTCCAGTGGCTTTAGTCTTCTGCATTCTCCACACAAAGACTGATGCAGAAGTTTACTTCTTTGCTGCCTGTGACAAGTACTTAGAGCCAAACAGAAAAGGAAATCTCGCTAAAACATAGAATTAAATCTTCAGTAGAGGCATGGCTTGAGCAGACAAGAGTCTCTGTGGGTTGACCATGGGACTTAAGAGTGGAGGCAGCCCAAACAGAGAGGGTCCAACTCAAGAGCAAGGCAGGAGGTGCAGGATCCCACCAGAACTGCTGAGCTCTGCAGTTACCTTCTCAGCACCCGTACAGATTGGGTGTGAGCCCATCCCACTGCAGTTGTTCCCATTGCTGGGACATCATATCAGACAATATGCAGGAGTAGCTGACTTGCCTATTGAACAGAAGATCCTGCCTCACACTGTGTATGGAGGACAAGCACACAGCAAACACTAATGATTCCCTTGGGATATCCCATAGTCCCTGGGAACCACACAGGATCATTTGCTCCCTGTGTCTAAGGATTTGCCATCTTGTGTTTCGGCCTTTGCCAAGACCGGGATAAAATGTGAGTTATGAGAAGGTCTTCCTAATATGCTTATCAGCTCTAGCTACATTAACAAGCTGAGTACTGTGGATCTAACCACTCATGTGGAAATCTGTGCCTGGAGAAAACCAGTAGTATCTCAGTGTAATCAGACTCACCCCTGTCACTATTTCTCCACTCCCTGACTTGAAATGCAGTCTGTTGCCTTTTTTTGTCCCTATGTCCTACCACATAATTGACTCTCCCTCTGTACTTAAGAACAACAATTTTGAGTGGGAACATGTGGGAGCAAGTTAGCCACCTGACTAACATAAGACGTGTTAAGAAGAGGCAACCTACATTGTTGCTGATGAGCAACTTTTGCCACAGTCCTCCATTCCTAGGTACTGCAGCAAAGCTTTGTGCTCTTTACAGCTTTGATGTCCATCCGGAAGATACGGAAGAGGACAAGGAGAGGAAAAATAAAAGGGAAGAAAACTTTTTTTTGTTAAGTTTTGTAGTTAACCCAATGTTCTCTGGCTATGTTACTTGCAAAAGTGCCATGGGTTACTTGCCTCAGGAGGACCCTTGTGCTGTTTGTCTTCCCTTTCTCTGTGCTGGCTGTTGGGAAGCCATTCTACTGCATGACACTGTTACCCTGTCAAAGAAGGACAGGAAACTGAGGGTAGTATGGGACACGTTGGGATGAGCGTGCTATGGGACAGATTAATGATGTTGTTTCCCCTGCCTGAAGAGTGGCTGATGTGGAGGCTGTATGTGTGGCTGCACCCCAGAGCCAAACCATTATGAATCATTTCGGAAATTGTGAGACTGTTTTGCAGTTCTGAAAAGCAAAAAGTGGTGGCTTCCTGTTTCCAGAGTGCTGTGAGTTTTGCTCCTGGAGTGCTGAGGTTTCCTGCCATTGACCTCTGTGCTGGGGAAGATTATGGAGTGCCTCATCTTGGGTATGCTCAATGGGCACGTTCAGGCCAACCAGGGGATCAGGCCCAGCCAGCATGGGTTCATGAAAGGCAGGTCCTGCTTGATGAACCTGATCCCCTTCTATGACCAGGTGACCTGCCTAGTAGATAAAGGAAAGGCAGTGGATGTTATCTACCTGGACTTTAGTAAAGCCTTTGACACCGTCTCCCACAGCATTCTCCTGGAGAAGCTGGTGGCTCATGGCTTAGGCAGGTGTACTCTTCACTAGGTTAAAAACTGGCTGGATGGCCATGCCCAGAGAGTGGTGGTGAATGGAGTTCAATCCAGTTGGGAGCAAGTCGCAAGCGGTGTTCTCCAGGGCTCAGTACAGGGGCCAGCCTTGTTTAATATCTTTATCAATGATCTGGATGTGGGGATTGAGTGCACCCTCAGTAAATTTGCAGATGACACCAAATTGGGCAGGAGTGTTGACCTGTTCAATGATAGGAAGGCTCTGCAGAGGGATCTGACAGGCTGGATCAATGGGCTGAGGTCAACTGTAGGTTTAACAGGGCCAAGTGCCGGGTCCTGCACTTTGGTCACAACAACCCCATGCAATGCTACAGGCTTGGGGAAGAGTGGCTGGAAAGCTGGCTGGCAGAAAAGAACCTGGGGGTGCTGGCTGACATGAGCCAGCAGGTGATCGTGCCCCTGTACTCAGCACTGGTGAGGCTGCACCCCAAACACTGTGTTCAGTTTTGGGCCCCTCACTACAAGAAGGATGTTGGGGTGCTGGAGCGTGTCCAGAGAAGGACAATGAAGCTGGTGAAGGGTCTTGAGCACAAGCCCTTATGAGGAGCAGCTGAGGGAACTGGGGTTGTTTAGCTTAGAAAAGAGGAGGCTCAAGGGAGACCTTATCACTCTCTACAACTTCCTGAAAGGAGGTTGTAGTGAGGTGGGTGTTGGTCTCTTCTCCAAAGTAACCAGCGATAGGACGAGAGGAAATAGCCTCAAGCTGCGCCAGGGGAGGTTTAGATTGGATATTAGGCAAAATTTCTTCACTGAAAGAGTGGTCAAACATTGGAACAGGCTGCCCAGGCAGGTGGTGGAGTCACCATCCCTGGAGGTATTCAAAAAACATGTAGATATGGCACTTCAAGGCACTTCATGGTTTAGTAGTCATGGTGGTGCTGTGTTGACGGTTGGACTAGATGATCTCTGAGGTCTTTTCCAACCTTAATGATTCTATGATTCTATGATTCTATGAAATAAGAACGGAGGTCTCTGTCCATCCAGGATTGCAAGGTCTTTGACACTAGGAGAAACACAAGAAACACTTAGTGTCATGTTAAATCACAAAGCTGAAAGATCAAAAACCTCAGATGAAAAAGGACCGTAAGTTGCTGTGACGGCGCTCAAGGCCAATCGTTGGTCCCTGAGAGGCTGATGAGGCTAATGTGAGGTGGGGTCAGCTCCAACTCTGAGAAAGGAGCAGCACAGCAAGCTTTGTCTCACAGCAAAGCCAGCCTGGCTGCACTTTCCACAGGGATGCTTTTCTCAGGGAAACTACATTGAATTACTCAATGAGGCACATAAGTGACCAAAGCCCACTAACCCCTTCAGACAGAACCTGTTGGGAGTTGCCAAATCCAATAGCCTGAGAGAGGTGAAGCTGCCACAGCTCTGTTTCCCCTGCTTCAGCCAGTAATGAGGTTGAGCATTTATTTCCAGTAAGCAAACACACAAACACAATACACACTCACACGCAGACTCAGCCAGTCACGCAGATGTAATAGACAGCATACAAATAGATGGCACAGACAGAAACACTCAGCACTCATGGAGACACAAAGAGCACCAGAGGCCTCATCCTGTTATCAACTTTATGGCTGATCAAGATGAAGGTCCATTGGTGTGTAGCTACACAATAGGTATCCCCCAGTAACAGGCCCTAGACGCTCTGTCTATTCAGTAGCTGTCCCTTGGATCCTATTGTTTTCAGTTGCCTCATGCACAGATACACACATGCAAATGGATCTATAAGTGAACGCCAAGACCTTACCAGGAGTTGGCATAGACCTCCTGGTCCCTCCAGTAGTCAAATCACAGCCCGTCAAGTCTTCTCAGTAGCTGGTCCAAACTTACAGTTGCCTTGATATCAGATTGCCAAGCGGCTTACCCTACTCTCACTAGCTGATCCAACTTGATACTAGCTGGGGATCACACATGGATACATACCCACACAACGCATACCTGTTGCATTCTCTCCAGTTGATAGCACCCCAGACACACAAGCCCCTATAGTTCTTGGGCTCTGCTATTGTTGCTGGTCCCCAAGACCCTCATTCTCTCACTCCCATTGTTTGTACCAAAGATGCACGGACACCTATGAACCATGGTTAGACCACAGCCCCTAGCACATCAACTGTCACCTGCTTCCTTCTCTCCAGTTACTGGCACTACACATACACGGACCCCTATGACCCCTGGTCCCACTTGTCATTGGCACTTAGACCAAGACAGAGTCCTGTCACCCAGGAAAACAGTCAGAAATGAAGTTAGATAAGAAGACAGCATGGATTGCAGTGATCAGGCAGAGGATGTGGCCAGACAAGTGTACTTACCAGCAACCTGTTTACATGGAACTGGCCCCTCTTATCCCCTTTTCCGTCTCTTTTGCCACACTTCTTCCTTCCCAAACCACCTTGATCTTTCCCTTCCTCCCCCTTTGGTTTCTCACCTCAACATCCCATAAAAAGTCTCGCACAATCCCAAAATGCTCTTCCCAGCATCCCATAATATGTCATAATACTTGCCCTGTAGGCAAGTAAAGCCCTTCAGTCTGCCAGGTGGTGTGGGGACCCTCTCCCATTGAGTCATCGATGAGTTTCACACCCTGTCCATGGGGTGATCATTGTCCTATGACAGCCTTAGGAGGAACCAGACGTGCGTACTCTGTTTCTCTGACTAGGTTACTGTGGTTCCCCTACCTGCCATCATTCCTCTGTGCTCCTCTGTGTTTGGGGAGAAGATCTAATCACATAACCAGACTGAATCCTCACATGTAGTGGATTCAAAGCTCCTTAATTTTAGGCATGGTTACCAAAAACACAGTGCATTTGGAAGCAGGAAGGTACCAGTCAGAAAGGCATTTTTCTTATACTTGCTAGACATCTTTAAAAGGAGCAATGGAGGAAATCACATGTTATACTGGGGGAGCTGGCAGCTATTGCAAGAGTTAGGATGTTGGTGAGTGAGCCAATAAGTGAGAAAGCTGAAACCTGCTGATGCCTGTGAACTACAGGATCCATGTGATAATCATCACTCAGGAGCAGGTACCGCTGGTGTCTGTTATCCTCAGGTAATTCAAGCAAAGAACAGACTTAGGGACAAATCCTGGGACAAGTGACTACAATGCTACCTTGCAGGGGTGAACTTGGCCTTCATAAAACTCCCTAAAGAGAGGAGGAAACTCTTTGTCCAACAGTAGGTCTCCAGGGGAAGCATATTAATTCTAGGGCCAGATGTACAACATGGGAAGAAAGAGGTAAATTGTGCTGTTCTGCTCACAGCTTAGCCAGAGTCAGGGGGAAATGGGAGGGGTCCCAGGCAAAGTAAGAAAAATAGTAAAAAGAAGTCTGTTAAGTAGCACCTGTGAGGAAAGATGAGGCTTGGCACTGGGAAACAGTAGCTGGAAGAGGGGAGGAGAGAAGCATCTTAGCCATAAAGAGGCTGTGAAGAACACAGCGGTCATGTTTCCACCAGAGCACACTGAGAACATTAACTGGAGTGGCAGCAGAGAAGGATTTTGTTCTACATGACATACACCACTGTCCTGTGAATCTGAAGAGGACCGGCGCACCAGGAAGGGGAAAGGAAGCAATTTCTAGCACTGCACTTCTCCAGTTCCCTGATACCACCACAAGTCTCTGCTGACCACCACTTTCTGACAGCTGTCTGTGATACTGCTTCGTGTTGGCTTGTGTTATGACAGTATCCTGTGGAATTAAGTCAAATCCCTGCAGGTGCCAATACTACACAAGTAGAAACACCCCTGTCAACCAGTCAGGGTGGCTAGTTTCCAAAAAAGGACTCTTGAATCTTCCCACCTGTCAGATTACATGGTTGAACAACATCAGGCAGTTATGAACCCCAGGAACCTCATCACTGAAAACGGATCAGGGGTCCAGGTGTCCAAGTGAACTCCCAGATAGACATGGGGGTATGGGAGGCAGCTACTGGGAAGACCAGAAGTCTTGACCAGCTACTGGAGGAACCTTTTTTCCTTTGTATCTGGCATGAGACAGAGTATAGGGAAGAGCAGGGGATTTAGAGGCCAGCTATGTGTAGACTGCATGACTAAGCCTTGCTGCTGGAGGGATCCATATTGCATATGTGTAAACATGTATTTTTTCTGCTAGCAGGCTTTCATCCTGCTAGCAGACAGAGAGGGGAACAGGATCAGCCTGCTCGTATTATTTGTGTTTGCATCAGTGCTTTCTGTCTGTGTTGTCCTGTGTGGCTACTTATATGTACATATTCTTTTTTTAACTTCTGTATCTATATATATACATATTGTACATACACGCTCAGTATCGCTACTGTCTGCAGCTGGGGACATGGAGCTGCAGCAGCCTTGCTTCTGCTGGACTATGGGATTCAGCAGCTTTTCCCACCACCCACTGCTGTTCACAGAACTACTCCCATTCATTGGCTTAAGAAGCCAAATCTCCTGGTGTCACTTTGTCTGCAGTACCAATTCTCCCCTCTCTTTGGGACATAGAGAGAGGATTCACTTTCATAGGTAGGACAGAGTCTCACAGCCAGGAGATGCACACCAGTGCCCTGTGAGGAGCTGGCACTGTTTGGTCAGGAAAGTTTAGGCAGATAATGTTTCCTGAGGCAAACAGAAGTGGGAACACAGGGGCCAGGAAGTGGGAATGGGTGGAGAAAAGGTGGAACCCATGGCGGTATATGGTCTGCAGCAGGACATGAAGGCAGTTCAACAGGCAATGTACTTATGGAAGGGACCTCATGCTCAGCAACAGACCTGCCACTTCCTGACTCTTCTGCAGCATGGTCTGGCCTGGGGAGGTATGCCCTTACAGGGACCACTAAGGTGTCAGCCTCCCAGGAAAGCTGCTGCATCAGGTGTGTCTGAGATCAGCTCTGAGTTGGGAAGAGGAATCCTTCCTAGAGATGGCACTGAAGGCCCAGTCATTTTGCTGCTGGGGACAGCTACTCATACTTGGTCAACCACATGCAGCTCAGACTCCTGGCACGAGTCCCTGTTACTC
>VZTL01003572.1:151470-164902 GCA_013400535.1 Scopus umbretta | reverse complement strand
CCCCTGGAGAATGCCCTGGCCCCAGCCCATTCCCGGGGGCTGCCAGGCTTCCCCCACGCCGACCCCCGACACCCGGGACACTCACTTGTCGCGCAGCACAACCCCCTCAATGCATGCCCCAAAGAGGACGACAGAGCTGATATCTGCCAGGCAGTCAAGGAGAGCCAGGAGGATGCGGAGTCCCGCCCACTCCCCACCAGCAGGGCACCGGGACCCCCATCCCAGCCTGATGGGCACTCGAGCAGGTCCGCCCTGTGCAGCAAGCCCACCCGCCCTTAGCCCCATGGCCTAGGCTCAGGTGAGCCCTGAAGGATACAGACTGCAGAGGTGGTGGCGATGGCCAGGATGGTGCCTGTGGGGATGGACTTCTGGGCATCCCGCAGGTCTCCAGAGCGGTTGGAGCCAGCCATGATGCCTGGGGAAAAAGGGGATGGTACCATGGCAGGCAGAGCCGCATCCCTTGCCCATCCCAGCCAGTAGGACAGCTCAAGCCAGGCACTGTGCAAGCCCCGAGTGTGACAGGGCACTGGCTCAGCGGCATGCCAGGAGAGCGAGTGGGCACACAGCACCCAGCCTGCTCCCTGTGCCCCCCCAGTACTTCCCTCCGAGCCGCAGTCTGAGGCCACTCAAGGATTAGGCTCAAAAAGCTCTTAAGTGACTTGTCTCATTAGCCCTTAATTAGCTCAAGCAGGGATGGTGACTGCAGCAGCAACAGGGACAGAGTCTGGCCCCCGTGCAGCTCTGGGAGGCAGGAGGCCAGGCTGGGACATGGCTGGTGGCAGCAGCTCCAGCGCAGCCGAGGGATGACCTGCGCTCCTGCTGCGGCAGCAGCCAGGGCAGATGTCCCACTGCGCCCGGTCAGATAGGACCCCGCAGCTGGGACACAGCCACCTGTAGCTGAGCCCGCATCGCTGAGGGGACACGCACCACGCAAAAACCAGGACCTGCCGGTAAGCAGGCACTGGGTGAGAGGGTGCTGGGGGCTGTGTGCTGAGCGGCGTTGCAGGGCTTGTCTGGTGCCGGACCCTGCCAGCGATTGCGGCGCCTGGGACGGCCCTGGGGGTCCCACTGGCTCCGGGGCGCTGGCAGAGCTGCAGGCGGGACACGGCAGCTGTGTCCCATGGCGGCTCTGCAGCAGGAATGGGGGGGGGGGGCGCTTCTCAGCCCCCGGGGAGCTATAAATACCAGAGCCGCGGGACGTCAGTGTGGCGCCGAGCGGCACTGTCAGATCTGGAGCGCGGGCGGCTGCGTGGGAGGCGCAGGCTGTGATCCACCTCTGCACCACCGCACCCGGCACGGGGGGGCAGGTGCACAGGGGGTTCTGCAGGCGCACGCCTGGTGGCACGCGGTATGCGAGCGGGGCGGCAGCAGCTCCCACCTGTGACTGAGGGGAAGTAGATGCCGACGAGCAGGGTGAAGTAGGAGGTCATGTCGCTGAAGACATAGGGCTGGTCCATGTCCACCGGGGTGTCGGGGGGACTCACGGAGGGCAGCCCACGCTTCTCCACGATCACACCCTTGGTCAGGTATGAGCTCCAGAGGTTCTCTGCAAGGAGGCAGGAAGCCCAGCAGTGCGGCCGGCATGAGGAGGCACCGGAAAGCCACCACACCCGGCACAACCACCACACCCGGCACAGCCACCACACCCGGCACAGCGCCCTCCCACCCCGCAGCCACAGGGACGGAGCATGGGGACAGCCAGCGCTGCCTCCCCCTGCCCCAACCTCACTAAGCAGCCAGCACAGCCGGCAGCCAGGGCCTCTGGCATCCAGCAGGCAAGGGACAGGGCATTCCCAGCCCATCACAGATGTGCAGAAATACTCAGCCCGGGGACAGGCCCGGCAGTGTGGGTGGGTGACCAGAGCAGGTCTGTCCTGCTGCTGGCATCGTCCCTGCAAGATACTGGAGCAGCTGACATGGGATTGCAGTACCAAATAATTAAGAAGGTAATATAATTAATGCTGATCAACACAGGTTTAAGGAAAGTGGATCGTGTCAAAGTAACTTGATAATGTTTTTGATGGGATTACAAGTGCGGGGCTGATGTAACAGGCTTAGTGTCCCTCCGTGTGCTGCCTTGGCCGCAGATTGCGGTGAGAAACTGGAGCAGCAGAGAGCAGCCAGCGCGCGGGCACAGCAGGGAGAGGCTGACAGCCCTCGGCGCAGCATTGCACAGGGGGTGTTGAGAGGGTCCAAAGGGGCCCCACAGGGACCAGCTTCAGCACCCAGTGCTGAGCACCCCTCCCCAGCTGTGTGATCTCCCCTGACCGCTCTGGGGTGACAGACGGGGCTGGCAGCCCCCACCGCCGCAGCTCTGCCTGGCTCATCCTCCTGGAAAGGCACATTCCTCCCCGCAGGGAGACCCAGCGCCTGGGGCACAGCCAGCCCCAGCCACATCTGCCAGGGCCACGCAGTGACACCCATCTTGAGACGCTGCCAGCCCAGTCACCGTCGCCACCAGCTGCCCCAAAGCTGGGCCCTGGTTCTGCCCACGTGCCCCAGAAACAGGAGCATTTGCTGTCTGCTGTCCTGACAAAGACTGGCTGGGCCAGGTGGGGAGTCTGTGTCCCCTCCCTGGCAGGAGCATTGCCAGCAGGAGCAGGCTGTACCCAGCAGCCAGGGACTCCTTATCTGCCCCATGAGACCTGAGTGAGGGATGCCACCGGGAGCCTCCGAAACACCCAGCAAACGCACTCCACCACATTGCCGTGATGCAGCCTGGCAGCCATAGCCCCAAGCGCCGTGCACTTAGCGAAGGCCAAGCTCCGGCGCCTGGGTCCACACAGCTGCCACAGCTGCCCCATGGCAAGCGCCAGCCATGCCCAGGCACCCTAGCCCCTGCCCTGCTCCATGGTACCCGATGGATACAAAGCTGCCGTGAGTTCACCACATGCACCCAGTGTGCTGGCCAGCCAGCATATTCACCACCCCAACGCCCAGCCTGGCACCGCTGGAGTGCCCAGCCCAGCTGCTGCACCAGGGAAGGGCTGATCCTTCTCATGGCTCCACGGGCAGGGAAGCCCAACGGGGTGCTGCACTGCTGAGCCCTGACACCCACACCGGGAGCACCCAGAGCAGATCCTGCCAGCACGGCTCCACGGAGCAGGGGTCTGTAAACACCTTCCGAGCATGGCACTGAGAATCAGCCTCCGTTGCCCACTGCAGAGCGTGAGCACCTGGCAAATGTACCAGCAGCTCTGGAAAAACAGGTCAAAAGTGGCTCCTCCCAGCAAATTCACAGGTTTTTCTGCGGCCCTGGCTAGTCTCCCAGCACGGCTATGACCACAGCAGCAAAGTGCCCCCAAGGGGCAATTGCTCCTCACAAAACCTCAGATCGATACCAGCCTTTCCGAAGGCCAAGAGAAGCAGAGGGAGGATTTATTTTTTCCCCAGCCTTTGAGCATCCTTTGGAGCCATCCTGCTGTGGTCGGGCTGACACAGACCACAGGTGGGCAGCTGCAGCACCCAGCTCAGTTGCACGGTGCAGGAGTCTGTCCCGCTGCCTGGCACAGTGTGAGCACGGCTCACTGCGCCCAAGGGGCAGAGCAGCTCACGGCAGGGATCACCCAGGTGCCCCCACACCCGGACCAGGCACTGCTCGCCTGCCCCCACACCACCAGCCTGGCATGCCCAAGGAGCCAGCCACCTGCACACGCACAACGGCCCCCCAGGGCACCAGCCCCTCCACCAGCCCTGACAGCAGGAGCTGCCTGGGAGGCATGGCTGCTGCCCCACCACAGCTCCCCTGGCGCGTGTCCTGTGCCTCCGTCCCCGCTCCTCCATTCCCGTGCCTCCGCTCCCATGCCATGCCCACCTTGGATGAGTCCGCTGGCAGCACCGGGGATGCCCTCGATCTCGGTCACATTGTTCATGGTGAAGTACTCGTCACAGGTGGCGTTGAGGAAGCGGGAGGTGCAGAAGAGCTCCCAGAGCTTGGAGCCCACTGTCTCATTCCCTTCCACCACCATCTTGGTGCAGAGGTCGAAGCCGTGGCGTGAGAGGGTCCTGTTGCCCAGGAGGCAGATCCTGGGGGAGGCAGGCACTCAGCTGTGCGCCTGTGTGCCCCAGCCCCACTGCAGCCCTATGGGACACCATACTCACGGGAAGCTTGGCGGGTCAAAGGCTGACTTGATGACACCAGCATAAATGGCAAGGATGGAGAGGATGACACAGCCCAGGAACACCAGGGCAAACTTGTTGACATACTTGACCCCCACGAACACCACAGTGGCCATGCAGGTCAGCACGCAGGTGCCGTACACACGCATGTTGTTGAGCATCGCAGCTGCTTCTCCACTGGCGTCCTCTGCCTTGAAGATGGCCATGGCTGGGAAGATGTAGGCCTGGGAGAGAGTCATAGCATCACCGCCTGGCTAACGGCCCTGTGGAGGGGACCCCGGGGAAGGGTCCCTCAGCCCCACTGCAAAGCCTCAGCTCCCTGACAGGCCACAAGGAGCGGGCAGCATGGGCAGGTGAGGGCAGAGCTGCCCTGCCAGGACCTGAGCCCTCGGCACAACACGGAGGGAAGAACCAGGCACATACCAGCAGGATTTCGATGGTGCCCAGGATGTACATGGCGCCGGCAAAAGTGGTGCCCAGGTAGAAGCAGAGCCCCACGGCCCCACCAAACTCAGGTCCCAGGGAGCGTGAGATCATGTAGTAGGAGCCACCCGCTGCCAGAGAGAGCAAAGGTGGGTCCCAGCTAAACCCCAGCAGCACCCCCAGCCCTGCCAGGCATCCCAGATGGCAGGATAGAGCCAGGGCAGCCCTGGACCCCACTCCAGCACAGAGCAGGACGCAGTCCCCAGGGCCCCAGTGCAGCAGGAGTGACTGCACTGGCAGAGCCATTCCCTGGGAGCCCAGCAGCCAGGTGTGACAGTCGTGGGGACACGTGTCCCCTGGAATGCCAGACAGGTGCTAGAGCCCCAGAGACATAGGCCATGCCCTGCTCCATCCTCCCAGAGGAGCCCTCAGAGCCAGGCTGCCAGGATCGATGGTCCTGCCGTGGCAGCAGGATGATGAATAGCTTTAATTACACCCTGTGCTGGGGCTGTCAGTGCCGTGCCCAGCCTGGTGGACCAGCCAGGCTGGTGCAGCTTGCCTGCTCCCAGCTCGCCAGGGCTCTGCGGGGCTGGGCGTGCTCTAGGGAGGCAGCCCAGGGCACCCACATGGCCAGACCCCACCGGTGCCTCCCTGGGGGCAGAGACCGCACACAGCAGCATCCTTGCGTCTGGCACGGCCTGGGGAGGCCAGCGGGACAGGCTGCCCCACCACCCAGCACGCAGCACCCAGCACGCCCAGCTCCCCATCCTCCTGCCGGCATGTCTCCCTGGCTCCCCCACGGCCTCACCAGTCTGGCAGAGGGAGGAGCCGTGGCTGGCGGCTCTTGCTGCCATCTGCACCTCGCGGCTCTGGGGACGGGTGGCAGCTTCAGCTCCACGCTCCCCCCGGGCCATGGGGAACCCGCACGGGCTGGTGGCAGAAGGCTGGGGAGCGGCTGATGGTGACATCTGCCCTCCCGTCCGTGGCACAGGGCAGCCCGAGCTCAGCCAGCATGACTGGGAGCAGGACAGCCTTCGGGGATGCTCTCTGGGAAAAGCCCTTTGCCATGCTCGGCCTGGCCCTTCTGGGGCACAGGGGCCCTCGCAGGTGCCCAACCCGGCAGTAAGCCAGCTCCCCTCGCCCCGGCACACACGCAGACACGGGCTCGGCTCTACCTGGCACGACGCCGTTGGTGGCGATTGCACTCATGGAAATGGCCGTCAGCATTGTCTGTGGGAAGAAGGACAGTGTTGGCACCCAGCAGAGCCCCCTCCTTGTTGGAGCAGAGGAACAGAGGAGTGGTAAGGGAGAGCTGGGGCCATGCTGGATCATGGGGCTCCCTGAGGCCACGCTGGGATGTGCCACAGGGCCAGGAGGCCTAGGGGAGAGCCAAGTGGACAGACGGATGGGCACGCAGGGTTGCTGGCCAGCAGCGCAGCTGGCGGGCTGAGCCCCTTGGAGGGACTGGCTGCACTGTGAGGGGCGGGGGTCCCCGGGATGCCCAGGATGCTGACCATGTTCGGCACCCACAGCCTCCGCCCTGGGGTCACTGTCCTGACAGGATGGCTCACTGCAGCGTGGTGGCCAGGGCCAGGGCAGGGAACGCCCTGCTATATTCCCCCAGCATGGCAGCTATGATCTGGGTTGCCATTTGAGCACCATTCTGCTGCCGATTCCTTTGGGAAGCTGGAAGCTTCTCCTTGCTGTAAGTGGGGCAGGAGCTAGGGCAGGAATGGCAGCAGGGGCATGGGCAAGGCAGGGCAGGGTGGGCTGGCAGCTAGTGCACCTCTCCACAGTCCAGCCAGCTGGCTGGTGACCCCCAGACCCTGGATGAGGCCAGCAGGTGCCGGGCCATCTCCATCACTCACGCAAGAGCAGCAGAGGAAGACCATGCAGAAGGACTCCATGATGCCAGCAATCCCCACCACCCAGGTGAGGCGCAGGAAGAGGATGACACCAAAGATGTTCTGGAGGCAGGGCAGGTAGACGCCCATGAAGGTGCCCATCCGCGGGGCCTGCCAAGGGAGCGGGCAGCCATCAGAGCTCACAGGCCCGGCTGGCAGGGGAGCAAGGGGCCCCGCTCCTCCTGCGATGCAGCCAGGGACCCCAGGTGAAAAGGCCCCCCTGGCAGGGGACAAGGGACTTGGCTGTCTGTGGGGCAGCCCACGGCCCAGCACTGCACTGGTAGGGCCCAGGAGAAGGGGTTGCGTCCCTCCTGTGTCCCTCACCTGCACTGGCTTCTTCTTGCCCCCATCATTGTTCTCAGCCTCCTCATGCTCCCGGCTGCCCTGTGGCAGGTTGGTGTAGTTGGCCAGCCCGCTCAGCAAGGACGAGACCATGGGGCTGGTGTCCATCTCCTCCTGCAGAGAGCAGAGCCCTGAGCCATGAGGACAGTCCCTTGGGACCCTGGCCAGACCTTGGACCCGGGGACTTTGCCAGATGCCACCCCACTGCCCACTCCACCGGGCACAGCAGCAGCAGCTGGGGAACCCTGGCCTGAGGCTCTGGCATGTCCTGGTGCCCAGGGGTGCTGTGGGACAGCTGCCCAGCTTGGCCCCCTCCCCAAAGACCCTCCCTGCCTTGCCACCCATGCACCCTACCTCAAAGAGGGCCATGTTCTTGCCATCATACTCTTTGCCCTTCTCCAGGTCCGTGCTGTTGATGAAGGGGCTGCTCTCCTTGGGATTGCCATCGCCTGCAGAGATGCCACTGGGTCAGCCAGGCAGCCCCCACCCCAGCCCGCACCGGGAGAGCATCCACCCCACCGGGCTGCCGCTGCAAGGGGTTGCAGCTGCACCCCAGCTCCCACGGGAGGGCTGCCAGGGCTGTGGTCACCATGCTCATGCCCAGGACAGGCAATGGCAACCTGAGCATCTCAGATGCCAGCATCACCTCCTGCATCTCACATGGGCAGGGGCCGCCCATCCCCAGGAGCCACGCGCTGCCCTGCCTGGCTGGGCCAGTGCGCGGACCCGCCGGAGCGCATCCACGCAGTGAGGTGAGCGGTGTGGATCCAGGGGGAACCCTCCCGGCAGGATGGCTGGCAGCAATAACTCACGGGATGGGGCGCTTGCGAGTGAGCAGGCTGGGGCTGCCCGCAGCTCTGCGTCTGCAGGGGCAGGATCCAGCCGGCTGCTCCAAACACCACCACGGAGGGAGATGGTCACGGTGTGGTGCCTGGGAGCGGGGTGAGTGGCTGGATGTCTGATCCGGCTCCCGGACATGCACTACAGGAGGAGGGGCCATGGCCTCGCCAGCTGTGCCGCAAGGTGGGGAGGCTTCCAGCAGTGCCGCCACCGCCACCGAGGGCAGGCACTGATGCTCTGCCCGGGGCAGCGGAGCCACCCGCAGCGGCACAGAGCCTGCAAAGCTGCTGGGACAGGGCCGTGGCTGCTTGCTGCATTAACGACCTCGTGCAGAAGAAACCCGGAGTCGGCTTAATAGCAAGCAAAACAGTGGAGCTGCAGAGCAGCAGAAATAAATCAGGCTGGAAATGGAGCGGCAGCGAGGATGGTGCCGCCAGAGCGGTACAGCCCTGAGTAGAGGCACAGAAGGGAAGGAGACAGGGGCTGCACAGGGCTGGGGAGCCAAAGGACATGGTGCTGGGCAGAGCAGCTCGGCAGCTGATGGTCCCTGTGGCACAGGGAAACCCGGGCAGCTGGGCCTGGTCCCCGGCCCTGGGCAGGATGAGTGGGACTCTCCACCATGCACTCATCCCCACCACCATGGCCCTGCTGCCAGGACAGTTGCACTGCCAGGCAAGCTGCCTGCATGGGCAGGGTTACAGACCTGCTCCGCACCCCGGGCCTGGGGCGAGAGCCATCCCCTGCACCCACCTTGGGCATGGAGCCCGGGAGCGCAAGGGGGTGTGGGGACGGCGCAGAGACTGCCATGGGCCAGGACGGTGCGGTCACCCACACACCGCAGCAGCCCTGAGACAGACCCCATGACCGTCTGGAGCAGCCCGGTCCTTTGAAGACGGCCTGCCTCCTGCCAGTTGACTCATATTCGGGATCCTGGGAACCGGGCTGCCTGTGTGTGGTGGTGATTCACCATCTGCAATTTCCCCAGCAGACGCGGTGCTCCTGGCTGACCGGGAGGTGAAGCCCCAAGCGCCACAGGTGATGCTGACCCTCCAGCTGGCCCCCGCCTCCCACCAATCTTCCAGAGCGGGGCAACGGGGCAGCAGTGTCCCCAACAGCGCAGCCAACCTGCAGGGCAGAGCCTACAGGCTCCTCCTGCACAAGAATGGCTGTGGCAGCAGCACCAGGACACCCCAGACCACGGGTCCAGCTGGCCTCACTCCAGAGCCCCCTTGGAGGCACGTCCGGCACCACACACTGCACCCCCGGCACGTGCCCTGTCCTGTGTCCCCCACCAAAAGGTGTGCAGGGGGTTCTCAGAATGGACCCAACGTGCTTCTTGCTCCGGGTTTGGTCTGCACCCAGCACTCGTTAAGTAACAGCGGTGGTGTGGGCTGGTACCCACCTGCTCACCGTGGGTCCCACCCACCCTCACCAGCTCTGGGGACTGCATGGACATGAGACATCCAGCGCGCCAACGGAGGCACCCTCCAGGCCGACAGCAGGGCCCATCCCCAGCGCAGGGGCACGAGGACGCAGGACCGGTGGTGTCCGGAGGCTACTCCCGCCTCCCAGGACCGAGTGGGGCCAGGCGGCACCTCGGGGGCACGGGGTCAGGGGCAGCCTAGCAGGGGGACATGCTTGCAGTCTGGCGAGGCCCTGGGAACCCACTGGGAGAGCGGAGCCCGCGGGGGCCTCGCCTCGCCGCCTTGTACACGGCCGACGACATCACCGTGCTGGTTTCCATGGCAACGGTGAGCCACGGCCGCCTCGGCTCCCGCTCTTATGTAACGGCGCAGGCGGCCGGATGCCGGCCCTGCACAGCACCCGCGCCCCAGCCCACCAGCACCCACCGGATGGTGCGGCCGGCGCCCCCAGCCCTAGCCCGCCCCGACCCCATGGGACTGACACTGCCCGGCTCCACACGACTGGCACCACCAGCACCCTGGGATGCCCACGCGCCAACCTGCCGGCACCACAACAGCACCCAAACCTCGCTGTCCCTCCACCCGCCCCGGCCCGGGGCACCGCCCCTCTCCAGCACTGCCGGCCCCATGCTGGCACCACCTGGGCTGCCAGGGGCAGCCCGGGGCACAGGACCCCCTTGCCTGGTGGTGCTGCCGGGAGGACCAGCACCAAGAGAGGCCCCAGGCCAGCAGGAGGTGGGGACACGGAGATGTGCACCGGCACAGCTCCGGTGTCCCTGGGGCACGACTCGCGGGGGCCCTGGCGACCCGCCTCGACCCTGGCCCCACAGGCTGGAAGGAGTTAAGTGCCAGGACCACAGGGTCCCAGGTGACTCCGCTCCTGCCGGAGACCATTTTGCCGCAGAGGGGCTGGTGCAGCTTCTCCCCGACAGCTGCCACAGGATTTGTGGTCTGTGCAGGCAGAGGCAGGCAGGGGCACCACAGCCTGTCACGGACAGGACCCATCCTGTCCCACAGCTGCCACCGCCACGGCCAGTTCTTGCCCAGAGGTACCGAGGGGGTGACACCTCCTGGCCATGGGGACACGCCGGACACTGCCAGGTCCCCCCAGTGCCTGCCAGGCCTGTCCATGCCCTGCTCCCTCTGCACAGTCCAGGGACGAGTGGTGCTGGGGCAGAAGCGCAGGACAGGGCTGGGCAGAACCGAGTCCAGGCAGCCTGGCACGAGAGAGGCAGCAAGAGCAGAGCCGAGCCGTGCCAAGCTTCGATCCCGGCGCTCAGCCGCCCCCCTCCCCAGGGATCACTCAACATGAATCGGCCTTTTAATTTGCTGCGGCGGCTGGAAGGGCTCGCGACGGGATTGCTGGCAGGAACCCACAGCCCCGCTGTGGGCACTCGTTACGGCCGACCCTGCCTGCCCAGGGCATGCCAAAGCTGACCCTGCTGCCCGCCCCAGCAGCCGGGGGCCCCCAGAACCAAAGGACTGTCCCTGCACCCCCAGGAGCTCACCCGCCGCAGAGGGCAGTGCTGGGGCTGCAGCACCAGCCACAATGTGATCTTCTAATGGCTTTTTACTCAGCCCTAAATTGGGTTGGGAAGCGTTATGTCCCTTATCCCAAATCCTCCCTAATCGCTTTACAAGGTACAGGGCACCAAGCACTGCCTGGGGGCAGCCCAGACAGCCAAACACTAGGGGCTAATTAACCAGAGCTGCTACCAGAGCTGCTGCCTGCTCCTGCCCAGCCACGGCCAGCCTGTCCCCCCCCACGGCACACCACGAGAGCTGGCTCCCTCGCGGCCACCACGCGCAGCGAGTCCTCACCAGGGACATTGGGCACTGGGGATGCAGCACCGTCTGGGAGGAGCGGCGGGAGAGGGAGGATGCAGCGGGGGCAGCTCCGGACCCACACTCCCCCTGTGCCTCCCTTTGTGCTCTTGCAGTTCCCCAGGGCCCTCTGGGTGCTGGCACAGCGGTACTGACAGCTCAGGGACCCCCTACGCGGGCCGGGCCACTGGTCCTTCCTGAGTCACCCCCCTGCACCAGTCCCACCAGCCCCAGGACAGCAGTGCAGTGGCTGCTCACGGTGCCCAGGGATGCCCCGGGGCTCCCCTGGAGGTGCACAGGGCACCTTGACTTTTGCCAGAGCGTCTGACAGCACCGGCTGGCGAACAGCCTCCTCCCGCTCCTCAGGGCTCTGCCCGCAGCCAGAGGCAAGGGGCACCCCAGGGTGACCCCAGCAACCCAGCAAGCACACGGGCAAGCACGTGGCCTTGGCTGATGTCCTCAGCTGCTGCCGTTTTGCAGGAGCTGCTGGCCAGGAAGGCCATGGTGCTGTTCTGTCACCCATGGCCATCAAGGGGACTTGGCCGCCTGTCCACTGGCCTGGCCCTGGGCTGCTGGCTTGGGGGTGCCTAAGGCAGATGGGGATGGCCAAGGGGCCCTTATGGCAGCTGGCACCTCTGCTCCCACCCGGGCTTCCTTCTACCCTGAGCAAGGGTACCTGCCAGGCAGGGTAAACCTCAGAGAGGCCACAGAGCCCCCACCCAAGGCAGAGACCACTGGCAGCCAGAGCAGCGCTGGCTCATGCTGGCAGCATGCACAGTGGTGCCAGCTCCTGGCTGCAGCACAGCAGTGGGGTGGGGTGCTCCCCCCACCCCAGAGCTGCGCGTTGCCCCTCCAGCCAGCAGGCACACTGAGTGGCCTGTTGGGCTGGTTTCTTTCACTGCCTGACCCAAATTGGACCAACTGCTACTTCAGACCTATCCTCTTCCTAAACCTGGGATTATCCTCCCTTTGATCAGCCGGCCCTGCAGGCACAGGATTTCCAGCACAGGCGCTTTGGCTGGCTGCGTTTAAACAGCTTCCCAGATTCGCCAACAGCCCAAGCCCTGCCTTGGAAATGGCTGTGGACACAAGCTCCAGAAAAGCTCTCGGACCCAGTTCTCCCCTCCTTGGGCAGCCTGGTGCCTCAAAGCTGGAGTGCCGGCACGGCAGCCTGCAGCAGGGCTGTTTGACATTTCCACACCCCAAACAGAGCAATGCAAGCTTCCAGCCTGGACACTGCAGGCAGCAGCCCTGCCTGCTTCCCCACTCCCCACCACCTCCTCAGAGGGTCTGCCACCAGCCCAGCCCTTGCCGGGCTGCCAGGACTGGAGCCCTTCCAGCCCTTGTCATGAAGCTCTTGCTGTCCAGAGCAGGGACCTGAGCGGGGATGCTGCTTGGCCTTTCCAACAGAAGTAGCCTAAGTGGCACCCAGGGCTTCAGCAGCTCCACTGGGCTTGGCAAGGCGCCAGCCAGCCAATGCTGGGGCAGCCGGGATGCGTGGGGAGGGGGGGGCCCGCTGGCATGCAACAGCTCTGCCACCACCACCCCCCTGCTCATCCACAGTACCTGCAGACAGACCCTGCACAGGGAGCTCAGTACGACCCTCAGTGGGGTGGCAATCCCATCCACCCCCCCCAGCAGCCACCCTCAGCTCAGGTGTGGAGGGCTCTGCTGTGCCCCTCCCTGTGGATGCTCCCCTGCTCTCCCAAACCTCCCAGGGCCCCCGCTGCCTCCAGCCTTGCGCCCGCCGGCCC
The DNA here is from genome assembly GCA_013400535.1 of Scopus umbretta. NCBI lineage: Eukaryota > Metazoa > Chordata > Aves > Pelecaniformes > Scopidae > Scopus > Scopus umbretta. The sequence goes on along the minus strand of VZTL01003572.1, from coordinate 152,272 downwards.
ACAGGGCACCATCTTGCCAGGCCCAGCTCCAGGGACAGCCTGCCTGGTCCATCTGTAGCGGCACTGTGTCCAGCCCTCCCACCAGACCCCAGCAAGGCAGAAACGCCTGCCGCCGTGCCGCTGGCACTGCTGTGATGGAAACGCAGCGAGTGGGATAGATCCTGGTGCTGCAGAGGGCAAGGGGAGGGTAAGAGCACAGGGAAAAGCACGGCCAGGGGCCAGTGTGGCCCCCCCCCAGCTCAGCAAGGTGCCCCCAGAAGACTCCTGCCAGCCCTGACCTTGAGTGGAGCCGTGAATAAACAACCAAATAAACAGGCTCAGGTCGGCAGAGCACAGCGAACACCAAAAGCCTCATCGCGGCTGTGCCCAGAGCCTCACTGCAGGCAGACGAGGACTTCTGCAGCGATCGCCAGAGTCGGCTGTCCCCTCCTGGCTGGGGCTTTCAGCAGACCCTGCGAGGTGACCCGGCAAGGGGAGCTGGCCGGGGCCTGGGGGGAGTCAGAGAGGCACTGCAGGTCCCCTCGGGCACATCACTGCATTTCCCTGGCTCCAACCCATCCCTGGGCCCGATGGAAACACCTGCAGGAGAGGGTGCCGCACTGGCCCCGCTGCCTGGGGCTGGACATGGCCCCACAGGGGCCCGAGGACCCTCCGCAGCAGCTCGGGTGTTGGTGGGTGTCCGGGGAGAGCTCAGGCCAAAGTGCCAGCAGTGGCGTGGCCGCAGCCAGGGCCTGGCGGCCCCACCACCTGCGGGGCTGCAGCCCCGGCCCCTTGCCCACAGCGGCCCTGCCCGCCTGCACTG
>VZTL01003572.1:128358-144442 GCA_013400535.1 Scopus umbretta | reverse complement strand
TGACAAACGCCCGTCCCTCACCGTCGGGGGAGAGCCGGGGATACAGGGGAGGGCTGGGGGCTGGCGGGGTACGGGGGAGCCAGGGCCGGGGTGGGGCTCTGGAGGATGGAGGGGTACAGGGGGCTGCGCGTGGCATGGGGCAGGTGGCAGGGGATGTTGGGTCTGAGGGATGTCCTCCCCGGTGGGACCCAGCGTCCCTTAGGGATCCCAGAGCACTCAGCAGACGGGGGGCTTGGCTGCAGCCCCGCCTCCCAGCGCCCCTTCCCCACAGATGCTGGCACCCCACACCTCGGGAGTTTGCCTCGCCATAGACCCGGCTGGCTGACAGAGCGCTCGGAGGCTGTGTCCGAAGGATTGTCTTTATTAAAAAGGGGCAGATGGAGGTTGGCAGAGCCCCGCGTCCCCACCCCGGCTGAGTCACCGGGCGCCAGCTCCCAGCGGAGCCTGGCCCGACCCAGCACAGCTGGCTCAGAAAAAAGACGAATTCGTTACAAATCCGTGTGCGGTTTGCACCAGGCAAATGCCTCTGCGTGGTGGAGCCGCCGCTGGCAGGGGCGGCACGGTACCGGCTGCGGTGAGAGTCCTGCTCCCCAGCCAGGGCTCCTCGGACTGGGCAGCTCCCGAGGGGTGGCCCCAGGACTCCTTGCCCTTTCCTGCTGGGGAAACGGCAAAGCCCCCACCTCGCCAGGGGCTGCCCCACGGCCGCAAGGCTGTGCAGCCCCCGGCACCCCGGGGGGTCAGGCTGCGACACGGGAGCCAGGGAGCTGGGAGCGGTGGGCAGGGAGCAGCGTGCCGGCCAGAGCCGGGCAGCCCGTTAGGTCCTCAGTGCTGAGGGCACTGCAGGATGTCGTACTTGACGTAGCCCACCCGGTCCACCTGGTAGCGCGGCGTCATTCTCCAGTAGAAGCTGCCCTGGCAGAAGTGGTACTTGCCTGGGCAAGGAGGGAGACAGAGGGAATGCAGAGTCAGTGGGAGGGCGGCCATATGAGGACCTGTCCCGGCAGCTGCCAGAGCGGCACAGGCATGCGGGGATCCGGCCCCGGAGACAGCCCTCACCAGGGCAGGGCCTGGCCAGTCCCACCACAGGGACCCACCAGGGCTGATGGCATGCCCTGCCCCAGGGCTGTTCCCTACGCCAGCGCCAGCGAGCATCCCAAGCCCAGCACCTAGGCAATGCAGCTCCTGCCTACAGGAGGCTCAGGGCAGCCCGGGGGTGACGGCATGGCCCCCACCCACCAGGTCCCCCCTCACCTTGGTAAAGGAAGACATTGCGTGCATCGAGGGGGACGCCAGTGAAGACATCATCGGTGGCACGGGGGTAGCCCTTGTCCACCCTCTGAACCTTCACATCCAGCCTGCGGGGAGAGCAGAGCCATGCTGAGGGCTGCCAGGAGCCCTCCATCCCAGCCCTCACTGGGGGAGCCAGCAGGCACCACTGCAGCCGTCCAGACCACCTCACCTCCAGTAGCTCTCCCCACTGAAGAGCAGCACTTTGCCACGGCCTCGCTGCAGGGCCCCTGAGATCCGTCCAGCTTCCTTCCCGATGCCTAGCTTCTCAATCCCCCGGGGGCCGAGCATGCTCTTGCCAGAAAACACCCAGAACTGCCGACCTGCAGCCAGGAGAGAGCACGGGTGTCAGCTGGCCCCAAGGGCACCAGGGCAGGAGCAGGCTCCTTGTGATACTGGTGGCACCAGGGCCAAGACCAGTAGCAGCAGAGCTCACCAGCGAAGAAGAAGACCCTCTTGGTAAGCACGTCCTGGAAAGCGGCGTCGATGACAGCTGGGAGGCCGGGCCATGTGTCTGCGACGGAGAAGGCACCCTGGATGCCTGACTTCCAGAAGGATGAGAGGGTCCAGTATTTCCTGGTGGGGAAGGTCAGCCATCCTGGTAACCTTGGCCTGGCACAGCCCCATGGTCCCCCATGCCCCCAGCACAGCCCTATGTCCTCCCACACACCCTCCTTGCCCTGGAACTCGACAAGACAGGAGGCGCTGGGTGCTGCTGCTCACCCATTCTTGAAGAAATGCAGCTCCCCGTTGATCTCTGTGATGGCATCGAAGTTCTTCTCCATGCAGGCATCCCAGCTGGGATCCACGGGAACAGGCTCGGCTGTGGGCTCTGGTGTCTCCACCTCCTCCTCAGTGGTGGAGGTGCTGCCAGCCTCTGTGGGCATGGGCTGGGGCTCCTCGGTGGGCACCGGCGCAGGGGGCTCAGGGCCAGAGCCACGACCTGAGCAAGTACAGGGGAGGGCGTGAGGCTGGGGGTGGCCCAGCGCCACGGGATGCCCAGCATGCCTGGCCGTGGCACAGCTGCTCACCATAGAGGTACTGGATGCCCTGGATGTCATCCGGGTCCAGCTGGAAGTCCTGGACATAGCTGTACATGGGGTACATCAGGGCCTCGCGCACACTGGAGTGGTCCAGTCCCAGTGAGTGCCCGAACTCATGGGCAGCGACCAGGAAGATGCTGTAGCCTGGGGGAAAGCACTGGCCTCAGCACCCGGCAGGACGGGACGTGCCGGCTGGGGACCATGACCCCCACAGGGACCACACCAGCACGGCAGCACGGTATGGGGCTGGAGGGCACGGGCAGGGGGGCTGGTACCTCTGTCCGGGCAGAAGCCCCACTTCTTGTCGGTGTCATAGTTGCTGGTGGTGGCACACCAGAGCTTGCCATCCTGCCGGCCCTGGCTGGTGCAGGCGCTGTAGGACTGCCCCAGGAAGGTGAAGGGGAAGACGCACGGGTCCCCCTGGGAGTTGCCGCCAATCACCGCTGTGTCTGCAGCACAGCTTCAGTGGGGGTGTCTCCAGCCCCCGGGACAGCCCTGAGACCCCCTCGGGTGCCCACCCTATGTACTGTGGCTGGGGACCAGCCACCCCGTGTACCCCTTCCCCACAGACCACCTCCCTGCTTGCACCTCGATTGGGGCAGAAGCCATATTTCTTGTCCTGGTCGAAGTTGGCAGTGGTGGCACACCAGCGGTAGCCATCGGAGCGCCCATCCGTGGTGCAGGTGTCATAGGAGGTGCCATCGAAGACAAAGGGGAAGACGCAGGGGGACCCATCACTGTTGCCGCCATTGGTGTAGAGGACTGCAGGGCAAGGAGGGGTGAGGACTGCTCCAGGCACCCATGGGGCTGGGCAGGGGCTGCAGCCACTGCTACTCACGTTCACTGGGGCAGAAGCCATATTTCTTGTCTTGGTCATAGCTGGCGGTCGTGGCACACCAGGGCAGCCCGTCCGTGCGCCCCTCCGTGATGCACTGGGAGTAGGAGCGGCCCTCGAAGATGAAGGGGAAGTGGCAGTTGGCCCCGTTGGCATTCCCATGGCGGGTCTTCACCACTGCTCAGGAGAGGGGCGGCTCAGTGACAGGGCTGGCACAGGCACCGTCAGCCCCCCAAGACCCACCAGGCCCTGCCCTTACCTAAGCCGGTTCCCAGTGTCCAGAACTCGTCATCATCAAAGTGGGCATCGCCCTGGATCCCCTTGCCCGGGGGAAAGGCATGTGCCAAGAGCCCGTCCTTGCCGTCGAAGGGGTACCCATCCCCGTGCTCTGCAGGGACAAGCACCCTCAGAGCTGGCCCCACCAGAGGAGCCCCTGCGCCCCTGGCGCACGCACAGACCCTGAGCACGTGAGCCCTGTGCACCCCCTGCACATGCATGTGCCTGTTGGCACATGCAGGGGCAGAAGGACCCCGGACACGCAGGGACACGGCCCAGGGAGACACGGGGTGACACTCCTGTGGGAAGGGCATGTCACCAGCCCTCTCCCTGCGGCTGAGCCAGCTCCCAGCTCCCAGCTCCCTGCCTGCCCACGGGATGTCACCTTGGCTGCCGAACATGATCATGATGTCTGCCTCGCCGCTGTATATCTGGGTGAAGGTGAGCGGGGTCACATCGCTCCACACTTTAAACGCCCGCTTGAAGGCGTCATCGATCACTGCACGGTCCAGATCAGGGGAGTAGTTCATCACCCTGCCAGGGAGGGAAGCAGGGGTGTCAGCGCTGCCGGTCCCGGCTCCTGCTGCAGGAGTAACCCTGCTCCAGGTGCATGGTGGGGACATGCCCCTGCCCTGGGAGGGGACAGCAGAGCTGGCATGGCCAGGCAGGGCAGCCGGCCACCACCCTCAGGCCAGAGTTCAGATGCTCTTCCAGGCGCCAGGGAGCAGATGCTGCCTCTGTGCTGGCTTGGCTCTGGCTGCACGGAGACCCAGCTGTGCTGGCAGTGCCTCGGCAATGCCTGCAGGCTGAGCTGAGGCTGCCGCCCCGCCTGGGCCCTCAAGCCCATCTCCATCCCCTGGGTGACTGTTGCCCTGTGGGCACCAGGGTCCATCTCCTGGGGCAAAGACTCACCGGTATGTCAGGTCCATGTGGTCCCACTTGAGGTTCCCCTCAAAGGTGAGGAAGGTTCCCACATCAGGGACGCCGCAGCGGGGGGCTCGCATGGCCTCCAGAGTGCTGGCATCCAGCTCCCCCGTCTCTTCCAGGCCCAGCTGCTTCTGCATCTTGCGAAGCGCCTTGGCCAGGGACATGTGCTTGCTGCCTGTCTTCGCCTCTGCCTCTGTGGCGTAGCCGAACCGTAGCAGGTAGGTCTGGGGAGGAAAGGCAACTGGAGGGACTGAGCAAGGTGGGAGGGGGCTTGGGCAGTCCCAGGCACTGCGCACCCCTGGTGCCCAACCCCAGCCTGGGCACCTCCTGGGGCACAGGGAGACAGGCAGCTCCCGAGCTCAGCCTGCAGCCCTGTGCTGCTGCCCCGGGAGCCCCCTGGGGTCCTGGGCGCCGGGAGGGGGCCGTGGTGCCGCGCTGCCCTCACCTCTGCCAGCTCCAGGTCCGACAGGGTGCTGACCAGATCCCCTGGGAAGGTGACAACTGCCTGTGGCTTGCTCTGGAGAGGGGCCGCACAGCAGGAGAGGGCCAGCAGCCCCATGGCGAGTGGGGCCAGGAAGATGAGTGCCATGGCACGGCGGTGGCAGGAGGGCTGAGGCTGTGCTGGGTCCTCGCTGCTGTGCTGGGTCCTCGCTGCTCGCTCTGGGTACCGCTGAACTCCCACTCCTATTTAAGCGGCGGGGAGGGCAGTGAGTCACCCTCAGACCCCTCAGCCGACTGGTTTCCTTCCCCAGGTGACGAAATGCACACTCAGGCTCCTCTGTTCCATGCCTTAACTGTTTCATCACCTTGTTTACTAAACACACTCGGTCCCGTGGCCACGCAAGGCAGGGAGCGAGGGAGAGTGGTTGGGCAGCTGTGCTGGGGCATGGCATAGCTCAGCTGCCCAGGGGCTGCCCCGTGGTGGGGCAGCTGGCAGTGAGGGGCATTGCCCTGCTGGCCCCAGATCTGTGGTGGCAGTGGGGACAGCGGGGGGTCACGGACGCCAGCGGGCCAGCTCAGCGCTTGGGACCCTGCAGCTGTGTTGCTGCACCGGCTGATGCTGAGCTCAGGCAGCTGAGGACTGATGCCACCAGAGCCAGACCCACGGGGGCCTGGGTGGGCACCAGGGTTGTGTGGGCAGAACACCTGCAGCCCACCTGCCCGGGAGCCGCACACCAGAGCTCGGACCCTCACCAGGACACAACGTTTGTCCCCATGTCCCAGACCACAGCTGTGTCACCCTGGTGGGGCAGAGTGTTCCCAGCATAGGAGGTCCTCGTGTCTCATCACCCCATGGCTGCCTCTAAGCCCAGTTGCCAGCAGCTGCCTGGCAGAGCCCTGCGAGACCGGGGGCAGTGCCTGCCTAGGAGCAGCTCCGTGCCTGGACACTCCAGCGAGGTCCACGGGACATGGCGCTGCCCTGTCCTTGCCGCTGGCTCTGCAGGGTGCTGCTGACTCAGGTTCCCATCCAGTGCAGCACAAACCTTGCCATGGGACAGTGTTTTCCTGCTTCTCCCAAAGTGCCGACGCTTGTGGGAACGGGAGTAGTGAAGGGGAAAGCAAACAGGGATGAGGAGCAAGAGGAAAACAGATGGCAGAGCAGAGAGAAAGGCGCAGCATCAGCTGGGGGAAGTGGGAGGGCTGGGCAGCCCGACAATGCTACCCAAGACACACATCCCAGGACGGGTCCCCCTTCCCCGGCTCTTGCTAAGCCCGGGCTGCGCCCCTGCAGTCATCCCTGGCTCTGCATCACCCCGGGCTCTGGCTGAGTTACCCTGGAGTCCAGCAAGGCTGGGGACAGCAAGAGGAAAGGACCCCCAACACCCAAGGGAGGGCTCATCCCTGGGGGAGCATCGCTCACATGGGGCAGACGGGCTCACTGAGGGGGCTCACCCTGGGCATGGGCTCTACCCTGGACCCCCTCCCTGCCCAGCTGGGGTCCCGCAGCCCTGCTCCCAGCCCGGCCATGTGCAGGGTGGCTGCTAAGTGGCGGGCACCCAGTGCTGGCGGGATGCAGCACCGGGGCTGCTGTCAGCCAAGCCTGGGGAGCTCACAGGCAGAGCGAGCCCCACCAGAAGGAAGCAATGCTGAGAAATTGCAGGGTTGCCTCACTCCCTGCCACAGCCCTTCAAGAGCAGCGTAGATTCCCAGGCGGAGGAAGTTGCTCCACAAGCAGCCGCCATCCTACACCACGGCGTCACAAACAGGCTGCGGTGCCTGCATGCAGCTCCCTCCCGGCTGGACACAGGCCAGGAACCCCCACAGCCAGGCCTCCCCCCCCGTCTTCCCTCCCTGCGGGGTCCAGCCTGCAACCCCTCACGCCTGTGCATGGCCCAGCTCTTCGCAAGGCAGGAGGCAGCATCTCTCTGTGCTACCTGCCTGGCCAGCAGCTGGGGCGAGGATGGGGCTCATCTGAGGCACCCCAAGGCCCCCCGCGGCAGCTGACAGCTCCTGGAGCGCACAAGGAGCGGGCACCGCTCGGTGTCCTCCACTCTGCAGGCTGCCACGACCTCAGCCCGCAGCACACGGAGCCGGTGCCAGAGCTGGATGTAAAAGCACCACTGGGAGGATGCACCCTCAGGACAGCCCGGGCAAGGGGATGTCTGACACTGGCTCTGGGGCGCAGCCAGGTAGGCCAGGTCTGGCTCTGTCCTCCCTGGTGCTGTGGCAAATCCCTGGGCCTTTCCCATGCTATTCCTGTCACTGACTCCCATCCCTCGTTTCCACTGCATGAAGGAGCCGCAGCTCCCACAGCCTGGGCACGCTGCCACAGCACTGCCCGCACCACACGGCCTGCAGCACCCCTGAGGGCAGAGCCGTGGCCAAACGGAGCAGAGCAGCGTGCACCGGGATGGGGCTCAGAGGAGAGCGATGGCAGAAGGAGCTGAGAGCCGGGGCCCCACACACCGCACAGCCCGTCCTGGCAAGCCCACTCTTGCCCGGCCCCAGACAGCTCCAGGGTGCGCTGCGGGGGTCTGTGGTCAATGGCACCGAGCACCCTCGAGTTGGGCAGCCGGGGTCCCAGCGGGGGGCTACCAGCTGCAGCTCTGCCCCCCCCGCCCCAGTCTGGCCTCTCCCACTGACTCACGTTGCCATTTGCCAGCTTCCTCCTGGCACTAGCCTGGGGGATTTTCTGGTGACTCTCTGGAGGCTCCGCAGGGAGCAGGGGCAGGGCCGGGGCAGCAGGGAAACCCCCCGTGTCTGGCAGCACCGGCAGCCTCAGAGCTGGGCCGGGGAACTCCATGGAGACAGGCTTGGCGCTACCAGCACAAAACCCACAGGCAGCCCCAGTCTTGTGCGGGGCCAGGCCGGGGAGCTGGCGCAAGGCACGTGTCCCCTCGGCACGGGCACATGCAGAGGCATGCTTGGGGCAGCTGCTGCCACTGGTAGCAGTGGGGAGTAGGACAGTGCCACAGAGTAGGACAGTGGGGAGCACAGGCGGTGCAGCGGGCAGGAGCGGGCTTTTGGCTGCCAGGGAACCCAAGAGCATCTGGGTGCTGTGCCCAGCCCGCATCTGCCCAGGGGCGTTTACACCCAGAGCCCCTGTAAGGATGAATGACATGGAAAAACCCATGCGGACATCCTGCATCCCAGCCAGCTGCCTGGGCCACGAGGCTGCCTGTCACCACCGCTACCGCCGAAAGCGGAAGGAACAGGCACCGCAGCCCCTTCCCACATCCTTACTCACAGCCACTGTCACGCAGGCTGGCACCATGGGGAGAGCCCCATGGGAAACAGGCCTGGGACCGCGGCTGGGGCCGGATGCCTGCCTTGATCCCTGCCGGTGGGGGGGCAGCAGCCCTGCCCAGGGCAGAGGCTGACGGGACATGGCAGCGTCTCGGCCAGGCTGCAGGTCCCCAGCCAGGAGGTGCTGGGTGGGCCAGCAGCGAGGTTTGGAGGGGCTGGACAGAGCCAGGGTCCCCCAGAGCCAGGCCTGGACCCTCCCCAGCTGCGTTCCCCCAGCACGGGTGACTGGGTTGGGGGCCAAGCTGGGGAGGGAGCGTGGCACCAGCTGGCCAAGGGAGAGGTCTGAAAGCTGTGGCCATAGGGTGCACCAGGGGGGCAAAGGTGGCGAAAGAGCGAAGGAGCGTGTGGGCAAGGGGACACCTGGCTGCCACTGTTGCTGCCTTACACCTGGGAGCCCAGAGATTCAGGCAGGGGACAGGGGGGACGCAGGAGCAAAGGGCAGGCCCAGGTGTGTGGACAGCACTGGATGCCCTCCCAGCGCAAGGGGCCGGGCAGGAGCGTGGCAGAGGGGAAGCAGGGCATGAGGAAGTCAGCATCTTGTGCGGGTGAGACAGCGCCGGGTCGGGGAGAGCACAGCGCCAGCCGTCACAGGGAAGTGCAGCCTGTGTGGAGGGCAGGGAACTGCTTGGACCTGTCAGCTGCCATACATAGTGCCAGCGCCATGGTCACCGCCGCAGAGCCAGATTCCCCGGCCGGTGGCCAGGGCACCAGCGTGTGCCCCCAGCCAAGCCGGGCAGCTGCAGCTGCCAGCCCCACCAGCCCAAGCCCAGCCTTGCTCCCGTCCCATGGGCCCTGCAGCACCCCCGGCGCAGGGAGCAAAGCTGCTGTCCGCACGCTGGCTGCCATAGGCAGCACCAGCCCACCATAGGGCACGGTGTCCTGGGCATGGAGATGCTTGGCACAGGAGCAGGACTGAAGGCACAGGGAGCAGCTCTGCGTCAGATGCTTGGAAACCTCATCGCTCCTGCTCAAGGGCTCCAGACAGAAACAACATTCCTGCACATACTTCCCGTGTCTGCTGTCCCGACACCGAGCTGCGCGTGGGCTGGGATCGCATCCTCCAGCTGGGCCCAGGACCCTTCTTCTTGGCAAACTGTGCCGCATGCCATAGCTCCGCAGCGCTCCCAGCATGGCTGCTCCCCAGCCCCACATGCCTTCCCTGCCTGCCCAACGCTCCGTGGATGCACCTGCTTGTCTCCCTGCCTGTCCCTGCCAGACCCTGCCTGTCCCTTGCCGCACCTGGCAAACTCCCCACCCCTCAACACCAGCTCCTTGCGAATTCTTTGCCTCTGTTTGCCCGCTGCCTCCCCAGCCCCTGTGCCACTGCTCTCTGCAGCCTCTCGTCTGGGCGAGGATGACGCAGCCGGTGTCAGCCAGGCGGATCACCTCCGCCCTGCAGGCACTGAAACCAGCACTGCAGTTTCATCACTCCGCAGCACTGATCCCAGCTGTAAACCACACATGATGGATCCCGCCGACAGTCACGCTGGCTCCAGGCACCCAGGTGGGTGGCACAGTCACCTCCCTGCATCAGGCTGGGACATCCCCCCTCCACGCCTTCCCCGTCACCTTCACACCCCGGGAACACCCCGTCTGTATGGATCCCACATGGATGCTGGAGCAGGAATCTCCTACCCAGCGTTCTGCTGCTCAAGGCGCCGGCGGGCAGGCACCGCCTGTGCCGTGGCAGCTGGGCAGCCTCCCTGCTGGACACAGCCCTGCTGATGCCAGGAGGGGACTCAGCACCTTGCAGACGCCCACACAGAGCTCTCTCCATGCGGCACAACCCCTGTCCTCACCTGCACTCTGCTCATCTCCGCAGGACGGAGGGGAAACCTGCTCCCCATGCAGGCGCTGGGAAGCCCTCAAGGTGGGAAATCCAGGAAGGGTGTGAAGAAACAAGTCAGACTCTAGAAGAGGCCTCCAAAATCACCTTGGTATTCGATCCGGAGGGAAAACAGCCCAGACCATCCCATCTGCTGGAGAGCGCCGTGAAGAGCCCAGCAGCCCCAGGCAGCCCCAGGGTCATAGGAAAGGGGTGCAAGAGCTCCAAATACCACGGGGCTCTTGTGTTTCATTACTTGCTTTGCTGTAAACTCATTCCCATCCCTTGAACCTTTTCCTGTCTCAGCTTTTGCCTCTGGTTTTGACCAACTTTTGTTTTACCAAACTTTCCCCACCTGCCAGAAGCGGGACCACAGTGCGTTCAGGCACGTGAGAGGGGCGCAGGCCCAGGGGCTGCCCCCAGCTCCTGCGGGCTGCACAGGGCAGCACAGAGACTTTGTCACCCGTGGTGGCTTCGGGAAGGGGTATCCATGGGCAGCCCCGCAGCCACCTGGGGCCATCCCCTCTGGGGTGACCTGCTGGATCAGGCACCTCCTGTGCCCCACGGGGGTAAGGCAGGGGCTGGGAGGGGAGCGGGGCGGGATGGGGCTGAGCGGCCGCTGGCTCCTCGAGGCACAGCTGCTGCACTGGACCGTCTGCCGGCACGGCACGGCTGGGCAGCGCTTTGTTCCCTGGCGGTGAGATGGGCACGGCAGCTGCCTGCTAAAACGGGAAGAGCAGCAATTGTGACAATGACGGCGAACCTGCCTGCCTGTCCAGCACATGAAGGGGCAATGCAATGCCAGGAATCCACCGGCTGTCAATGATGAACGGCTCAGGAATAAGAAGCGGGGGTTTGTAGAACGTGGAATATGGGCAAAACTGGTTGTATTTAATTGTAAACTACAAGCAGCAGAAGGAAGAGTGGTAGATGCAACATGCTCGGATTTCAGTAAAACATTTGACAACTGTTCTAACGCTTGCTGCCAAATTAATTCAGAGTGGCTCAGTTGTCAACACAGGCATATGGACAAAACCCAGGCAGCCCAGGGAATGGCAAACGGCCTGGCCGTCAGCCTGGAAGCTGCCGGGGCTGTACGACCCTTGGGGTCGTTTAAAACCTCTTCTACAGGCACAGGTGCTGCAGGAGGGGAGGAAGGAAGCCACCGGGCTGGGGAGCACTGGGGACAGAGAGCTGCCATGCTGCCAGGGGAGGAGAAGGGCTGGAGAGCAGCCGGGTGAGAGCCACCAGCCCTTTGGGAGCTGCTGTGCCCGGAGCCCTGTGGGCACCTCTGAAAACCACATGGCAGAGAGCAGCCCTGGAGCCCGCCCGCCCGCCCAGCGCCAGGGTCCAGCGACCCCCTCCACGGGGCCGGAGCCAGGGGGACCAACACTGCACCCGGTCGCTGCCTGGTGGGGCTCAGGTCGGCCACCATGCGAGAGCTGCGGGGCCCCTCCGGCCTCCGAGGCAGTCCAGCTGCGGGGCCGGCGCAGGCTGGGAGCCCCCATGGCAGCGCCCGGGTACCGAGCTCCCCTACCCCATGGGTGCTCGGCAGGGCGAAGCCCCGCGCAGGCGATGGTAACGGCCCAGCACAGCACGTGTTTAAGGCCTCTGGGGCCCTGCTACGCACACAGTTCTCCTGCCCACCTTGTTTATTTTACTTATATTTCAGTAATTTGCTGATTACCCTTTTTTAACTAACCAGCAGTGATGAATCAGCAGCACAGGAGAGGGTGGAAGCCAGCGGCCTTGGACCATGGCTCTGAGGTCTCAGGTTCTGGGAAGGAAGCCACAGGATCCCTCCAGAAGGGAAAAAAAACAACCAGCAGCAGCAGCACTTCTGGCAGGCGAGGAGGGGCCAGGCAGGGCCGCAGCCACGGCTGCTTGCATTTCAGCAGCTCCAAACACATCCTGGAAAGACCGCCAACCGTCCCGAAGTCCTGTGGGAACAGCAGCCATAGCTCTGACCCGGGCACAAGACGAGACACGCAGGACAGGCAGCGCATGGCACGGCTCGGCGCCGCTGTTGCTCCAGCCTGCGACAGGGCAGCGGGCACCGGCGGCCCAGGAGGCGAGGAGGGCACCGTGGCCCCCCCCGGTAGACCGGAGCACGCAGCAGGGGCACTGGCAGGGAGCGGGGCTGCGTGCTCTGCCTGGAGCTGGCCCAGCCACGCAGCACCGCCTTGCCCTGGGGAGAGCCCCTCCGTGCCCACGGTGCAGCTGCCTGCAGCACCTCCCGGCCTGGCAGAGCCAGGGCCAGCAAGCCACCTCCTGCCAAGGGGACCTTGCAAGGATATAAGTGGCCTCACCACAGGCTTTCGTTGGCTCCTCCGAGCCCCTGGGGAGCAGCTGGGAGAGGCTCCTGCCTGTCTCGGGAGTGCCCTGCCCGAGCCCAAGGGTGGCATTACGGTGGAGGCTGCGGGTTCAGCCGCAGCCTCGGCAGCCACAGAAAATGCCATTATCCTACGACGCTCCCACCGGTGCCAGCACCCTGGGAAGCAGAGATCCCAGCAGGACAGCCAGCACCAGAGGGAAGCTGCTCCCCAGTGGCCCAGCAAGCCCTGGGTACACGGCAGAGGGGCCGGAGCAGTGCCCAGCAGGAAGCCACCCCGGCTTGCTGCCACCCCAGCATGGAGCAATCCCCCGGGAGAGCCCCAGGTGCCTTCTTCAGGAGCTGCTGTTGGTGGGAAGGAGGCGAGCAGTGAAGCAATCTGGTGTGAAGAAAAACCCATTTCCTGCAGCAAGGGCTGTTTTGCTCAACATTTTACAAAATGTGCTGATGCAACTGCCCTTCCCAGGTGGGATATAAATATGAGCTTGGTTGATGTGGATTAATGCCCTGCAGCTACACAAATATCACCAGCAATGTTTTCTTTAAAAAGAAAAAAGGAAACAGTGAGGAACAAACAGCATGGATGACAAAATCACTGACTGTGGAAGGCCAGGGGCTCGGGTTGCAGGGAGGCTGGAGAGGCGCAGCCCTGTGCAACGCGCTCAGCGCAAGCCACCACCTATTCTGGGATGCTGACCGAAGCCATTAGCTCATGGAGAAGCTATTGTGGCAGCAGGGCAAGCCTGTGAGGCGGGTCAGTGCAGTGAACAAACCGCCGCTGGAGACAGGGCAGACCAGCGCGGCCGAGGGGCGCCGGCGAGAGCAGGACCCCGACCAGAGTTGCTTGGTTGGCACGCTTTTGCTCTGCCCCGAGCGGCAGCTTGTCTGGCTGTAGCTCCTTCCAAGTGCCATATCCAGGCTGAAGAACGTGGAGCTGGGAAACCTTCCACCTCCTGTGACAGCCTGTCAGTGCAGCTGATCAACCGGCCTGTTAAAAATCATCTTTGTATCCCACTTGAGTGTTATTGCTTTATTCTCCCAGCACAAGCATTTGTGTTGTCTTCTCTGCCCGTTCCCAAAAGGCCTTTAACCTGGCGCTCCCCCTGCTAAGGTATTTGGACACACATCCAGCGTGTGCTGTATCCATTTTTGGATTCTCTTAAGCCTCTTGCCGAGATTTCTTTGTGTTTTCTTTGGCCCTGAAGTGATTTCAGTCACGGGAGCTGCAACAGCAGAGCATTATNGGAGGGGTTCGAACAACGTGTGGATGTGGCACTCCAGGACACGGTTTAGTGGACATGGTTTAGGAGACATGGTGTTTTGGGTTGATGGTTGGACTAGATGATCTCAGAGGTCTTTTCCAACCTTAATAATTCTGTGATTCTATGATTATCAGAGAGGAGCTGTGCCTCTAGAGCAGAGCACGGGAGCTGTGCTTTGCCTGGCTTGGAAATTCTGCTCACCCCTGCTCAGGGGCACATAGCATTTTTAAAAATAGCAGGTTACCCATCTCAGCAAAGCTCCCGCTGGTATAATCCTTTGAGACAGAGGACATGGACGATCTCTGCAGGGTAACAGGGAAGCTTTAAGAAACTTTCCGTCAGTTGAGCCAGCATTGGGAGGGTCCACACTAGCCCCTGAGGCTCTCAGAGGTCAGGCTGCTTTGCCCTGGAACCATCATCTGTTGGGAAAATCCTTCACTTGTCTCAGACAGCAGCTGACTGAAGGCAAAAACAGAGGAAACCTGCTAGTCCGACACAAATCCATCCTGTTTCCTCTATCTGGGAGGCAGTTTTTGCCTGGGGTTCCTCCAACCCATCTCCTCCAGACAGAAACATGGAGCTCCCTCCAACAGGGAGCACAGCAACACCCCAACCCCAAGCCAGCCCCAAGACCAGCCACAGACATCGGAGAGCGAACGTTGTCCACAGGAGCCTCCTGTGTCCTCCCCAGCTCCACTTTCCCCCCAGCAACTGCGGAGCTATGCAGGGTTGCTTTAAAGAGGAACACTGGGAAAAAAGACCCCGACCCTTCGGTCTATCTTGGCTTCTGGCACAGCGGTGATCGCAGCAGCCCGCTGCGCACGGGGACTCGGCACCCGAGTCGCTGGCAGGCAGTGCTGCTGCAGCAGGAGTGCTTGTGCAGCCAGCCCCTTCTCAGCTCCCGCCAGCCCAGGGATGGGCTTCACCGATGCTGTCAACCCATGACAGATGAGGGCATAAACCTTTCAAGGATGTATTTAATTAGCTTGAAAAAAAGCCTGAAGATGCACACACACACCAGGCTGGCCGTTCAGCAGCAGCTCCTCTGCTGCCTCTACCGGGCGCAGGGTGCCACTGGGAAGCCTTGCCCGGGGCAGGAGACACTGGATGGATGCGACGGACCTGCAGAGCCCCACAGAGGAACGCCGGGCTGAGGAGGGATGAATCCAGCCACTGCCCTCCTTGCCCTGGACCAGAAGCACCACAGCCAAACAACAGAGCGCGCTGATCCAGCCCACCCCGCTCGTCCAACACCCATCCACTTGGATTTCTGGCAGGCTATCTTCGCACTTGCCGACCGTGCCAGATGAGACACTGTCCTTCTGCAGCTGGCACCACGTCAGCACCAGCTCTGTACCGGCTGTTCTGGCCAGTGAGACAACGTAGCTGCCTGCCCAGGCCTGCTCTGGACAGAGCCGCACTGCGGGCTGACTCAGTCCTAGCAGCCCCGGGACCTGGCTGGGATGCGGAGCCTTGGCCCCCTCGCTCAGCAAATGCATCCGTCCGCAAGGACTGAGCAGCCAGGTTCAGCCCAAACATGTCCCAACCTTGGAAGAGCGCAGGCACAACACAGCTGCCTTTCCTCCAAAAAAAAAAAAAAAAAAGGGACAGAGGCGTTCTCAGTAGAGCACTGCAACATGAGAAAACATTAGTGAGAGCAAGGAGCCACCCAAGCCAGGGTTTTGTTAAAGACGTCAGCGTGGAGCAGGGGCCGGCTGGGCCAGAGGCCTCGGCCAGAAGAGCCCAAGCACAGGCTCTCTGTCCACAGCTGAACTCATCTGGAGGACACGGCACGCCACCACGTTCAACGGCGCTGCTGGAGAGACCAGCTCTCTGTCAGGCTCTTCTGCAGGCAGCAGCAGGCTCCAGAAGAGATCCCTGCGGGGATGCTGCAGCGTCAGGAAATGCTGGCAAAGCCCCACCACGCGCAGCATGTTGGGAGCCCCTGGCCAGCTCAGAGCAGCCCCCCAGCCTGTGCATCTTGAGCACGGGCGCTGGCGGTGCTGCCAGCAGCCAGCACAGCTGACCCAGGCCTGCCAAACAACATGCCCATTGCCACCTGCGGCAGGGCGTAAACCTTCCCGGAGGACAGTTTGGTGAGCAAGAGAACAGACGAAGATGGCTATTGCTCAGCTGAAGAACTGCCATCAAGAGAGGCAAGTTTAGCTTCTGTAAGACAGAGCAAACCCACAGGGCCCATCGGACGGCATTCCCGCACCAAACGAGGGGGAAAAAAACACAGTCTGAGACCGTTCGGCCGCCGGGCCCTTGCAGGAAAGGGCACGGCAGAGGCGCCCCGCAGCGCGGCCAGGGCCGCTTCGGGGGTGGCCCCAGCTGGGCCCGCAGAAGCGACCAGGAGCCTACCGCGGCCTACGCAAAGGCAGCCGGAGCGCCGGGGCTGCACAGCACGGCCCGAGATGCGGCTGCTGGCTGGGGGGACGCGCCGCCGGGCCGGGACCGGGCGTGGGCTGCGGTGCCGGTCGGTGCCGCAGAGCCCCCGCTCCGCCCGCGGCGGGATGGGGCTCCGACTGGCGCGGCCGGGCCGGGAGC
>VZTL01003572.1:95113-128178 GCA_013400535.1 Scopus umbretta | reverse complement strand
GGCGGGGAGCGGGCGGCGGTCTGCGGCCCTGACGGACGGCGGCGGCCTCCCCTCTCAGGTCGAGCCTAGGCGGCCCCGGCAGGGCGGGCATGGAGGAGAATGCGGTGGAGAGCAGCAGCGACGCGGCCCCGCAGGCGGCGCGGGAGGAGCCCTCCGAGAGCGGCCTGGGCGTCGGGACCTCGGAGGCCGTGTCCGCGGACAGCAGCGACGCCGCCTCGGCCCCCGGCCCCCTCTCCCGAGCGGATGACTCCGGCGTGGGCCAGAGCTCCGACAGCAGCGGGGTCTCCTTGGTAGGAGCTAACGGCGAGGATGGGGCAGCACTCAGCTTGGGGAAGGGAGGGCAGCTGTGATTCTGGTTCCTGAGAATTTCTCTGGATGTTTCTGGCAAACTGAGCTTCGGGAGCCAGCTCTATAGCTCAGCAGCCTCGGCGGGTGCTGTTACGCTACCGGTTGGGTGTCTGCTTGCCGGTCTGAGAAGCAGAACTCTTCTTGGTAGCAAGAGCAGCCCTGGGGAGCCAGGGTCCTCAGCAATACTGAAGGAATTGCTCTGATGGCTTCCCTGGCAGTTCTGTAGCGATACGCCGGTGTTGTCTGCGTATGCTGGTTCCCCCAAGGGCCTGGCGTGGCAAAGGTCTCTCAGTTGAGCTCTTCTGGTCTCTTTGTTTTTTTAACCACTAGGAAGAGGTGTCGGAGAGCAGCTCCAGCACAGATGCCATTCCCCGGATTTACCTGCCAGATTCATCCTCCATCGCCCAGTCCACCTTGGTCTCCAGTGTCTCCACTGTGAGCCAGTCCATCATGGTGTCAGAGTCACCACAAGTCCTGGTTCACTCCAGCGTCATCACTGATGGAGCCACGATTGTGTCAGACTCCACCGCGTCCACTTCCTCAGACCTAGGTTCTGCCATCGACAAAATCATCGAGTCCACAATTGGGCCTGACATCATCCAGAGTGAGCGTCTGCTCCCGGTTGCTCACGCGCATGGCAGACCTGCCCGCTCTCCGTCTGGAGTGCCCCGCGTGCTGTGGCTGGGGCTGGCGAAGGGAGCTCTGCTGTGCCAGACCTTGGGAGGAGAGGGGGAAATCTGTACATGCGTATGTCAGCGGGGTTTTTTCTTTTTGCCTTGCTGCAGTAGCTGGAGGGTTTGATGAGGAGCTCGTGGCTGCTGCGGCTGCCGGATGGCCTTCCCTCCGTCCGGCTGCTCCTTCAGCTGCAGTGCCAGCAGCCCAGGGAAGGCTCTGTCCCTGGAGCCAGACCTTCTTTGCCCCTTCCCATTTGTGTCTGAAGCTGAGAGCGCCCCAGTGAGCCCCAGTGACTCTACAGCCCCTGTGTCTGGCAGTTACCACTCTGTTTTCCTCTTCCTCCCAGGCTGCATCGCTGTGACCAGTGCGGAGGATGGCGGGGCAGAGACTACACAGTACCTCATTCTGCAGGGACCCGATGATGGTAAGAGTGCGCTCTGGGGTGTCCAATGGTGGCTGTCTCTGCTCCTGAGCCTTTTCTGCGAGAGTGGGACCTGGAGCGGGTATTCCAGCTACATCAGCCACAGTGCCTGTACCAGCATCCCCGTGGATGTGCTGACTGTTGGGAGCTGAGCTTGTGTTCAGCCCTGTGCCTCAGGTGTGTGTGCAGCCTGGATGCAGGTGAGGGGCTGTTCCTTGGCTGAGCTGGTTTTGGTGTTTCAGGTGCCCCCATGGTGTCCCAGATGGCCACCTCTGCTCTGGCCAATAGCTTGGCAATAGAAGCTGTTGCTGATGGACCTACCTCCACATGCCTTGACCAGCCCGGCCCTTCAGACCCTTCTGAGCAGTTGGAAGTGCTGGAGCTATCCGCACAGCCGGATCAGGCCCAGGAGGCAGATGGTGGGGAGGAGCCGGACCAGCCAGACATGGAGACCCTGGAAGAGATGATGGAGGTGGTGGTGGTGCAGCAGTTCAAGTGCAAGATGTGTCAGTACAAGAGTGTCTCCAAGAAAACGCTAATCAACCACATGAAAGAGCGGCACTTCCAGCCAGGTGTGTGCTAAGGGCTGAGGAAACTATTTTATTGCAGACAGGCTCTGCTCTCTCCACGGAAGAAACAAGAGTATGAGTGAGTGTAAGGACCTGACTGGCAGTACAGTCTGGTAAAGATTTTTCATTCTGTTCTCTGTGGCAGTGGGTTCAGCTCTGGCTTTGAAGAAAGGACGTCCACGAAAGGGGGGATCTGCTCCAAAGACTGCAGAGGAGGAGGTCCCGGAAGAAGAAGAAGATGACGATATCATGGATGCTGGTGCTATTGATGACCCTGAAGGTAGGACTCGTCCTCCCCGCATCTTAGGTAGCTTAGTCTTTACCCAGTCTTTCTCTGACGTTTTGGGCCACTTACCTCCAGAGGACAGTGACTATAACCCAGCTGAGGATGAGCCCCGTGGGCGACAGCCCAAGTACAGCCGCACTGTCCCCACATCCAGCGAGGAGAGGCCACGGCGACGCCCGGGGAGACCCCGTAAGTTTCCTCGTCTGGAGAATGTGCCCCAGGACGCGCCTGAAGGTGAGGGAAGCAGGAGGTAGCAGCCCCGTGCTGGGCTGGAGCAGGGAGCAGTACGCAAGCTCCCGGGAGCCCGCAAGAAGGGTGTGTGATGGAGCTGTGCTGTGTTCTGTCGAGCAGGAGGGGAGGTGGAGCCCTTGGTGACGTCCCAGAGCACAGCGAGCTGTGAGCTGCAGAACTCTGAAGCGGCCAGTTCCTCTGGCCTGGAGAACGGGACCAGTGAGAGCCTGGCGGAGCCCAGCATCAGCCAGTCTGACTCTGAGAACAAGGACCCTTCCTCCAACACCGGCCCCGAGGAGGCAGACATCATCCCCAGGAGGCGAGGGCGGCCCTCCCGCCGCTTCCTGGGCAAGAAATACCGCAAGTACATGGGGCGCAGGTGAGGGGTGTGTGCCGAGCCGGTGCTGGGCCCTCTGGCCTGTGCCCAGGGCCGGTCCAGCCCCTCTTAGCCACCACAGCTCTGAGGTCCTGGTCCTGTTTCTGCAGGTACTACTACAAGTCACCCAAGCCCCTGATGAGGCCCTACCTATGTCGGATCTGCGGCTCACGTTTCCTCACGCATGATGATCTGCGTTTCCATGTCAACTCGCACGAGGCCAATGATCCGCAGCTCTTCAAGTGTCTTCAGTGCAGCTACCGCTCCCGGCGCTGGTCCTCCCTCAAGGTGAGTGCTGTCTGTCCTGCTCCCATGCCCGTGAGGGTGGCTGGTAGCCCCAGGTCTCACGGCCCCCACTCTGCTTCTCACAGGAACACATGTTCAACCACGTGGGCAGCAAGCCGTACAAGTGCGAGGAGTGCAACTACACTAGCGTGTACAAGAAGGATGTCATCCGGCACTCCACAGTGCACAGCCGGGACAGGTAAGGGAAGTGCAGTCCCAGAGACTGTCTTGCAGCCTAGCTGGATGGCACTAACACTGTTCTTCCTGCCCTGGGAGGGCAGCCACGGCTGCCCCTTTCCCTCACCTCTGACCCTTACCAAAATGAATAGTTTTGGTGTCTGGGTACAAGGGAGCTCGGGCTTGGGATGTGGCTGACGCAAGGGGGGTTTCTTCTTTCTTTTTCAGGAAAAAGAGAGCTGATCCGGTGAGTTTGAGTACGCTGTTGGCTTCTCTGTCAGCATTGTTGTACGGGAAGAGGCATGTCTGGGTCTTCCACAAATTCTTGGTGCCTTGTTGAAGGCAGTGTTTCTGGATCACCTGAGGAAAGGCAGCCCAGGTCCTGCAGGGGGGAGAGGGTAAGGAAACTGGCGAGCCCGTCCCAGGTGAGCTCATCTTTTTGCTCTCCCTCCAGCCCCCAAAGCTGAACTCCTTCCCGTGCCCTGTATGCAACCGTATCTACCCCATGCAGAAGAGGCTTACGCAGCACATGAAGACACACAGCACAGAGAAACCACACATGTGTGACAAGGTGAGGGGGAGGACACAGCCTGGGGAAGGGCTGGCGGTAACTGAGGCTGGACAGGAGGTGAATGCTGCTTTGCTTTGCTCTGCTGCAGTGCGGGAAGTCCTTTAAGAAGCGCTACACCTTCAAGATGCACCTGCTGACGCACATACAGGCCATTGCCAACCGCAGGTAGGAGTCTGGCAACAGCCTGCAGCGCGCCCTGGTAGAGCCGGTGTCCTGGCTCCCCCTCAGAGGGGAGGACAGAAGGTCCCTGCTGCCTGTGTGACAGGCGGTGTTGGCCTGGCAGGTTCAAGTGTGAGTTCTGTGACTATGTCTGTGAGGACAAAAAGGTCCTGCTGAACCACCAGCTGTCGCACATGAACGACAAGCCCTACAAGTGCAGCTTCTGCAAGTACTCCACCTTCCGGGAGGACTTCCTGGTCTCACACATGGCTGTCAAGCACACAGGTGAGACGAGCTGCACACCCCTGCTTCTCCAGGAGACAGAGTGTGTCTGCTCTCCCTGCTGTCCCTCAGGGACGCCCAGCTTGATTCCCACCTCCCGTGTCCTGCAGGAGGGAAGCCGTTTGCTTGCGAGTTCTGTCACTTCACCACCAAGCACAAGAAGAACCTGCGCCTCCACGTGCACTGCCGCCACGCTGACTCCTTCGAGGAGTGGGCACAGAGGCACCCCGAGGAGCCGCCCTGCCGCCGCCGCCCCTTCTTCACCCTGCAGCAGATTGAGGAGCTGAAGCAGCAGCACAGCCAGGTGCAGGCCCCAGCTGAGCCAGAGGCCAGTCCGCCGGTGAGTGCCGTTGCCCACGCCCCCGGTCCTCCTGGTGCTCACTGGCCCCGGCCGTGCTGTCAGCTCGCTCTCTCTCACACAGGTGCCTCTTGGCCCCGTCACCTACCACACGGTCCAGGCTGTCCCAGGAGCAGAGCCCCCCATCCTCTCGCAGGATTCCTTGGGAGGGGCCACCATCATTTACGAACAAGGCGAGTGAGCTCCTAGGGAAGGGGGTGGGCACAGGGAGGAGGTGGGCGAGCGCGTGCCTGACCCCTCTCCTTCGGACCCTGACAGATGTGGCTGGATCGGCAGAATTGGCCACGCAGACTGCCCTGGATCTCCTGCTGAACATGAGCACTCAGCGAGAGCTGGCCACGGGCTCGCTGCAGGTGAGGGGGGCGGAGGGGGGAGCCATGCCTGCTGGAGGGTGGCAGGGAGAGGCTTCCCAGTCCTCCACAGTTTTTTTTGCAGTGCCCAGCCCTGTTCCGCTTCAGGGGGTGTCTTGCAGAGCCTTGCCTTCCTCCAGCTGAGCTGCTGTCCCCCCTGCAGGTGGCAGTGGTGAAGCCGGGTGATTCAGAAGCGCAGGCCCCCTGTGAGCCGCAGGCACAGGATGAGGGGGCAGAGATGGACTCTGAGGAGCAGCAGCAGCAGCAGAAGTTGGTGACGCTGCACATGGCACAGCCTGGGGAGACATTGGTACAGGAGGCTTATGAGGAGGCGACCCTGGGTGGCTCAGAGCTGCAGCAGATCACTATCCCCTTTGGCGGGACGACAGAGTACAGCATCATCACGCCCATCAGTGAAGAGATTCAGGCTCCAGGCACGCTGTACAGGTCAGCTGTATGGGAGGAGCGGGGAGACAGGCATTTCTGACCTCAGATGAGGAGGCTTTAGTGGTGAGGAGGATGAAACAGATCCTCCCTGACCCTGTCCTCTCCAGCAGCGAGGAGGAGAGCCCTGCGGAGACCTCCCATGCGGTTGTGGTGAGTGAAGCTGTGATGCCAGAGGAGGCCCTGAAGGACCATAACAATCACTATATCATGTCATCCGGCGTTCCAGGGAGCCAGTTCCATCACATTGAGGTAAAGAACTGAGCTTTCTCCCCGTCTCGGGCAGCAGTGTGAGCAGGTGTGACTGGGTGTTTCTCTCTCAGCCCCTCAGCGGGGACGCTGCCTTTCCCTCGCCTGCGGAGGGCCAGGAGGCACAGGCTGCCGGCGTCAAGTGGCCCCTGGTGCAGTGTGTCACCAGGCAGCTCCAGAAGGACTCGTCTTTATCCCCAGCCTCTGAGGGGCAGGAAATCTCATCCCCAAAGGTCAAGTGGCCTGCGCTACAAGGCATGGCCAAGAAGCTCTCATGCAAGGTTTCCACAGCCAAGAAGCTCTCGTGCAAGATTTCCACAGCCAAAAAGTTTTCATGCAAGATTTGCACAGCCATGTTCACAGGGAGAGCAGAAATGGAGAGTCATAAGAGAGCCCACATTGGGCCCAGCACCTTCAAGTGTCCCGACTGTCCGTTCACTGCAGCCCTCTGGCCGGAGGTTCGGGTAGGTTCCCTGGCACAGAGCAGTCCTGGGAACAAGAGGTTTGGAGAAGCGGGGTCTTTCTGACCCTGCGCTTGTCCTCCTGCCCCCAGAGCCACATGGTCCAGCAT
The DNA here is from genome assembly GCA_013400535.1 of Scopus umbretta. Lineage (NCBI taxonomy): Eukaryota > Metazoa > Chordata > Aves > Pelecaniformes > Scopidae > Scopus > Scopus umbretta. The sequence goes on along the minus strand of VZTL01003572.1, from coordinate 121,826 downwards.
GCCAGCCTTCGGCCACACAAGTGCACCCACTGCAGCTTCGCCTCCAAGAACAAGAAGGACCTGCGCAGGCACATGCTGACACACACCAACGAGAAGCCCTTTGCCTGCCAGATCTGTGGGCAGAGGTGAGTAAAGCCTGCTAGGTTGTCACTGCTTCGAGAGATCCTGTAGAGCTCTCCAAGGCTCAAGAGGAGATAGGATCTTGGCAAAGAGCCAGCTGCCCTGACCCTACCCCCGGGAGCAGTCCCCTGTTAGAGGAGACTCTTCCCTTGAGAACAGTTCCTGCTGCAGGTGGACCCAGCTTTGTCTCCACGGAGTTTTTGTGTGGGGAGGTTCAGTACTTGGGCACTGATGGAAGCGTTCTGGGAGCTGGGACAGGCCGTGTTGTAGGATGTGCTTGTGGTGCCTGTGGCCCGGGTCTTTGCAGAGAGCGTAGGGGCCCTGCCGCTGCCCATGGCCAACTTGTCTCACTCTGTTCCTCCCATAGGTTCAACCGTAATGGACACCTCAAGTTCCACATGCAGCGTTTGCACAGCTCAGAGGGGAAGAGGACGGGGGCGCCTGCAGCTGCTGCCCAGCAGACCATCATACTGAACAGCGACGAGGACACGCTGGCCACCCTGCAGAGTAAGATACGTCCCTGTGACCAGGGCTAACCTGTGGTTTTCCTGTAGCCCGAGCCCTGTGTGGGGATTCACCCAGCCTGTGGGCCAAGCAGGGCCGAGAAGGGTCAGGGCCAGGAGATTGCTGCTGAAGGTTAGGATTGCCAGTGGCGGCAGGACTCTGTGCGGAGACAAGGGGGCTGGGCTGACGGAGCTCTCCTGGTGAGGTGCTGACTGTTGTAGTTCTGTGCAGAACGAGGGGTCCATTGTTTCCTCCAAGCTAGTCCCAACAGATCAGTGCATTGTGGGAGCGGCGGTGCTGTGAGCAGCTTATGGCTGAAATGGGAAGCAGAGTTTGCAGCCCGATGCGGAGGTTGTGTTTTGCCCCCAGTGACCTCCAGTTTCCTTCATGTTGGGAGAGTTTGGTTTAGCTTCTGACCTTCTCTGAGCAGAGCAAAGGAACTGTCCTGTGCTTCTTGTTGGGGTGGGCACCTGGCAGGGGCCGCTTGGGAGCAGGGCCAGCCAGCAGCCCCAACAGTGTCCGCACTGGCTTTCTCTGCATTCCAGCGGCTCTGCAGTCTGGCCAGGCGGTGCTGGCTCCCGAGCGGCTTCAGCAGGCTCTGGGGCAGGAACACATCATCGTCGCGCAGGAGCAGAGCGTCGCGAGCCAAGTGAGTCGGGCTCATTGGTCTCATACTCCCCCCCTGTGCGGCTGCTCCCTGTGAGCTGTGCGGGTTCCCTCCGCTTGGAGGGCTTGTGGTCGGGCCCACGCCTGCTGACAGTGCTGGGCTCTCGCTGACCTGCAGGAGGAGGCTACATACATCCAGGAGATCACAACTGCCGACGGACAGACAGTACAGCACTTAGTGACCTCTGACAACCAGGTGAGGCGGGGGGGCACGTCCCAGGAACTGAAAGATTCTGTGCAGCTGAAGCAGGGAGAGCTAGGGACAGTGGGGAGAGGTGGGATGGAAACAGGCACAGAAGACAGACAAGAACCAGCCCTGTTGTGGCGGGGGGGGCGGGGGTAGGCAGTGGTAACCTCTTTTTTTGGGTCTGAATCCCTGTGTTTGCAGGTTCAGTACATCATTGCCCAGGATGGTGTACAGCACTTGCTTCCCCATGAGTATGTTGTTGTCCCAGAGGGACATCACATCCAGGTAAGCTTCAGGCTGTCTGCTCTCTTTGCGCGGTGGCCGAGACTCATGAGGATGCCGTGTGCCGGGCTTAGCCTCCTCCTGCTCCCTGTGGCTTGCTCCGTTTGAGTCGCAGCTTTGTTCACAAGGCAGGGACACCTGCTAGCTCTGACGCAGCCTCACTGTGGCTCTCGTCCCCAGGTACAGGATGGGCAGATCACCCACATCCAGTACGAGCAGGGCAGCCAGTTCCTCCAGGAGCCACAGGTAAAGCAGTCAGGCACGGCAGCTAGAGCTGATAGGGCTGCCGTGAGGTGGGCTCTGAGCACGCAGCTGGAGAGGGAGGGATGCGAAATAGAAGGTGCACGTGGCTCGGTGACTCGCTGCAGCGGCTGTGGCCAGAGCGCTCCAGGAGGGACCCTGCCCCTCCCGGACTCTCCTGTTCTCTCCTCCCTGCAGATCCAATACATGCCTGTCTCGCACGAGCAGCAGCTTGTCACCCAGGCACAGCTGGAAGCGGCTGCACACTCGGCAGTCTCAGGTAGGACCGGGGCCCCAGGGCCGAGCTCAGGTGTGGCTCTGGCAGTCCCGTCTCCCTCTGGGTCTCGGGGTGCCAGTCCTGCCGGGCAGTTTGCAATGCCTGTCAGGAGCCACTGAGAGACGCCGTGGTCTCAGCCCAGCTCTGCCTGCAGAGGCTGCTCTTTTGCTGTAGCCGGCAGGGGTGGCAGGGCCACAGTGCAGCAGCGCTTGGCGGAAGGGCTGCAGTAGGTGAGGCTAGATTGCCGCCTTGCTGTCTGCATCCCTGTCATTCCGGGAAGTGGCCAGCCTTGGTGTCTGAGGGGAGACTTTGCTGGTCCCAGCATGTCGGTTCTGGAACAGTAGCAGCTCCCTTCCCCTGGGGATGAGTTGGCACGTTGGGGGGTGCGGCAGCTTCCACAGGGTGGAGACACCCTGATGTGTGTTTGCAGTTAACCGGAGCCAGGCGCCCCGCCTGATGGCCCTTGTGTGCAAGTCGTATGCCTGCCCGTTCCCCTGGAGGCAGGTGGCGAATGTGGAGAGGGGCCCTGGGCAGCCACCCGCTCTCCCCTGCCCTCGGACCTGAGGAGGTGCTGACCCTCCTCTCCCTCTCCTCTCCTCTCCTCTCCTCTCCTCTGCAGCAGTGGCCGATGCTGCCATGGCCCAGGCGCAGGGCGTGTTCACCGCCGAGGCAACGGCCGAGCAGCTCCAGCAGCTGCAGCAGGGGATCCACTACGATGTCATCACGCTGGCGGACTAGCACCGGGGCCAGGCCCAGCTGGTGCGGGGACACCCACGCTGAGCAGGAGAGCTGCACCAGGCAGGAGCCTCCTCAGCCAGCAGTTGCCTTATCGCTTCGGGGCTACGAGGGACGTGCCTGAGTGTGCTGCGGCAGGGGCACGCTGCCGCTCAGCCGCGCGCCGCCTGGATCCTGCGCATCGTCCCCAGCGCAGGCAGCTGTCTCCAGCAGGGACTGTTCCGCAGCTGAGGTGCTGAGGCAGGCTGAGCGGTGGCAGTGCTCTCATCCGTTGGTCTCTTTGCCTGTTGCACTTGATGGTCTGAAATCCCTTTTCCTGAATCATGTCTATGTGGGCCAAACTCGGATCGGCGTCTGCCTGGCACGTGAGGATCCTGGGAGAGAGCTGTGGGGCTGAGCACAGCCACGCGGTACGGTGTGAGAGGTGTGTGTGCAGCTGCAGCCACACGCTCCCTGCTCTGTAGCTGTGGGGCATGCGGTCCTGGCCTGAGGGCAGCCGTCCCTCCCTTGACTTCTCCAGCCTGCAGGCAGGCAGCAGTAGGGCTTTGGACTGGAGGAACCCGGAGTAGGAAGAAGCATAGGTGGAAGATGTTCTATTTTTCTTCTGAAGAGGGATGGAGCCTGGAGTTGGTTCGTAGGTGGTTGTGGGAGGGGTTCGATTCTGACATTCTCAAGCTTTGACTATGCTTATGAATAAAAAGGGATTGAAACTTGGACGCGTGCCTGCCTGGTGGGTCTGTCGTCCTGCGCCGGCCCCTGCCCAGCGCCTGGGCACTGGGGACGGGCAGGCCCAGCCGTCCTGCTGCCTCCTCTGGCGTCTCCCTCTGCGGGGGGCGCAGGGGGCCCAGAGCCTGGCGCCGGGGCTGGGCAGGTCGCTGCTGGCAGACGTGGCTGGGCCGTGCTATCAGCTTCCTCCCGCGGGGGTGACCTTGACTTCTGGGAAGTGAGCCGGGCATCTGGTACGGCAGTGGGTTTGGGGCTGGAGTCATGAAATTAATCGACTGGTAAACAGCCTAAATCCCGTGTAACTCTGTCCCAAACTACACACGCTGCCCCTGCCTGAGCGGATTGTCTGGAAGTGTTTACATGTGATTATAACAGCTAATCTCAGAGTTTTAGTTCTCTGCTTTTGCATTAAACTGATTTATCTGCAGAGGGGAAAAAGGCCTGGAACCACCCAACTTCAGCAAGAGCTTCCGTGAGGCCGGAGCCCCGCGGCAGCAGGACTGGTGCAGTGTCGTCACTGGGCTTGCTGCTGGCCTCCCAGTCCAGCTGGTGCAGGGGGTGGGGATGGCACTGGGGCTTGTGCTACAAACACACAACCTGTGTTCTGCCCAAAATGACCGCAGCACCCTCCCTCCCTGGTTGCTGGGGGTGCCCGCTGTCCCCAGGGAGCCCACTGCTCCGTCCCCTGCCTCAGGATGGCAGGCAGCAGCCTGCCTGTGCACCAGGCACCCGGGCTGGCTCGGGCTGGAGCCCCCGACCTCCCTGCCCAGCCAAGGAGGCAGGGTGAGAACGGCCCCGCACCTCCCCTGGGCAAGTAGTCTCTGCCACGGGCGGTTGTGGCTCTGTCCCAGCCGTGGCTGTGTCCCTCCGCATCCACATCTGGCTGCAGCCATGCTGGTGCGTGCCTGCGCCTGTCCGGCTGTGGCTCAGTCGCCGTCCAGCTGTGTCCGTTCACCCTGTCGGTGGCTGGCCATGGCCCTCCCTCTCCAGCTGTGCCACGCAGGGTTAAGGCATGCCGCAGCAATCCACAGGCGCTTTCCTAGATTACAGCCCCATTATCTAATAAAGCGGATCCACAGTGCTGCCGGCGGTGCTGATTAGGGCTGGAGGAGTCCCGTCGGGACAAGGTTACGGGGCTGCTGCAGGGCCGTGGCCAGCGCTGGTCCCAGCCGTCAGGCCTGGCCCTCTCCTCCCGGCCAGTGGCACAGGCTCCTGGCTGCCCCACGGCTTCTATGCCCAAGGCTGCCGAGAGCACGGGATGAGCCCGAGGTGGGGACGGTGCTGGGACAGATGGGACCGGTACTCCTGGCCACTGCACATGGGGGGCTCTGGGTGCTGCTGGGGCTCTGGCCATGGGGCACGGCAGGGCCGTGGGGGCTCAGGGCCCCTCAGCGCTGGCACCTCAACCCTGGGACCTTCTGCTGTCATCGGGGTCCTGCAGGGAGCCCGGGGATGCAGCAGGGCTCATTAGCACCAGTGACCTTCCCCTTCCCGTCCCTGGCCAGTGCTAAGCGGGTTTGTTACATATTTAATATCCTGAGAGCGTTATTAGTCGGTATTTAATGACGGATACAACCTGTGGGATAATCCCAGTCTGAGCAGGGAGGCGCAGCGGCAGGAGCCGGGCGGCCCGGGGGGTCGCGGGCTCTCAGGGCCCCTTGCACAGCTGCCCACTGCTGCCCTGCCCGCCTGCTGCCCCTGCTCTGTCAGCAGACAGGAACACCCCGGTGCCTGCGGGGCCGGGTCCCCACCCGGGCAAAGGGTCCCCGGCTGTCCCTGGGGCTGCAGGGCCCCTTTACCCTCTCTGCAGCCAGGAATCCAGCTGCAGGCATGGTGGCAGTGGGGCTTGGAAGAGGACCTGGCCAAACCAGAGGAGGAGCAGGCTCCGGGGCAGCACCTCACACTACCCGCACCCTATTAGGCTGTGCACAACCTGACCTGCCATGGCGTGGGGGTCTCTGTTGACCCCTGCACCGGGGCCAGGGACCGATGGCTCTTGGCACTGCAGTAGAGCCCTGCGTGTGCTGTGTCCCCACGGCCACGGGTGTCCGTGGCGCCATGGAGCTCATTTGGGTCCTGTGCACCAGCCCCAGTGCCACCGCACCCCATGCCCTGGGGGCTGCATGGGCTGTGCTGGCGCCACGCAGGGTCGGGGGGACCGGGGGACCGGGGTCCTGGCATGGGGCCTGAACAATGTCCTGGCTGGTGATGGGCAGGCAGGGAAGATGCTGCCCAACAATAGCCAGGGAGGGGGTGGTATCAGCTGCCCCAGATCCCTGCTGCTGCTCTCGTGGGTGCTAATACCCCCTAATCAGCTGTCAGTCACCACGGACCCCGGCAGCTATAAAATGCCTGGGAGCAGCTCCCCAGCTCCTCTACCTGCAGCATGGCAGCTCCTCAGGGCAAGGGGAGCCCAGGCCGAGAGCTGAGGGGCTGTGGGGGGCCCTGGGGAGCCCTGTGGGCCCCCCCCCAAGCCCTGCTGCCCTCTCCCTGCCCCTGCCCCATGCTGGCCAGCTACAGCGTGCTGCCGCCCCCCCTGAGCCTCCTGGCACCCTCGGTAAGTGCCGCACGGCAGCTCCTGGGGGGCCAGGACATGGGACCACCTCCTGGGACCAGGCTGGGGCTGTGTAGGGTGGTTGGGGTTGGGGAGCTGCTGTCCTGGGTTTCCTGCACCCCCTGCACTCCCACGGCATCCCTCTGCCCCCCTTCCTGCACCCTGGCAACTTGGGGCGCGCAGTGTTGGGTATGTGAGAGGATGAGGATGGGCAGGACACAGCTCTGCCCCTTCCTGTGTGCGAAGGACCGAGCCCCCACATCCCCCAGCCTCTCCTCTAGCTGTGGGTGCCCCTGCCTCATCCTGCCCTGACACCCCTGTGCCCCCTCCAGGTCTCACCAGCCTACGAGGTGTCACCGGGGCTGCTGCCCAGTGCCGGGCTCTGCCTGCCCTGCTGCCGGCAGCCCCTTCCCGTGGAGCCAGGGCGGGCGAAGGTGGCAGCGGCACGAGAGAGCACTGGGGCGCTGAAGGCCTGGCTGGCACGGCACCCCAGGAACCCCTATCCCAGCAAGGGGGAGAAGGTGATGCTGGCCGTGGTCAGCCGGATGAGCCTCACCCAGGTCTCCACGTGGTTTGCCAACGCCCGCCGGCGCCTCAAGAAGGAGAACAAGGCAGGCTGGGCACTGCGCAGTGCCTCGGACGGCGAGGACAGCGAGGGTGAGGGGGCCCCGCCGGGTGCCCTCCCTGGCCCTGACCCCAGCCCCAACCCCGAGCAGGACAGGTGCGGGGGCAGCCCCGATGGGGGGCCAGGCCCTGGGCAGGGCAGGCAGTCCCAGAAACCCAAGATCTGGAGTGTGGCGGCGATGCTGGCATCTCCCCCCGGCAAGAGCGGGTGCCCCCCAGGAGTGCCAGTGGTGCCAGAGCAGGGGTAGGGCTGGGGCAGTCGTGCCCCATCCTCAAGGGCCAGGTGGGGGCCGGAGCTGTGGCCATGAGGACAGGACAGCCCATGGCCAGGCAGGATGGGACAGGCAGCCAACGGGACCCGGTGGCTGCCTGGACGAAGAGAGCGGGAGGCGTGGGCAGGGAGGGATGCGAGGCGCTAATAAACGTGACTCTGTCTTGGACCTCCTGGTGTTGCCTGTCCATGCTGGGGATGCTGGTGGGGATGTGGGCGTGCAGGGGGGCTGGCAGGGATGCAGGCATGTCCACTGCCAGCACTGGTGTGGGTGGCTCCACCACCCCCGGGGAGTAGGACAGGTCCTGCCCCGAGCCCCTTGGGCTGCCCCTTGCTTGGCCCCCTCTGCTCCCCGGCAAGGCGCCCGCGCTGCCCGAAGCAGGCTGCTGGGGTTTGTCTGGGCTCCCCGAGGGCTGCGCCGCCCCCCACCCCTTTCCGCAGAGGAAGAGCCGCATTTACAGGCAATTCGGTGCCTTCCCAATGCCCTCTCCTCTTTCCTCTCCCTGGATGTCCAGGGTCCCCCGTGGGGTGGGCTCATGCGTAGAGTGCAGGGCTGGGGTAGTCGTGCGCCATGGGGCAGCACAGGGAGGAACATGCCGGCACTGGGACATGCATTGACGGGGACACGCAGGAGGCACCGCACACGAGGGGCGTGGGTGGGGAGCGGCAGTGCCTGTCTGCTCGCTGGACGGGACGTTGGCTGCTGGGACTGGACGCAGCCCCCCCGGGCTACCCCGTCCCCTGGGGCCAGGCTTGGGGCGGCGCCTTCGTGCAGTCCTGGGGTGCCAAACGGGGCCGGGGAGCTGGCTGGGGAGGCGAGAGAGGACCAGGAGCACTGGGAAGTTGCAGACATAGAGCAGAGCTGTGTGGCGACTTTTAATGTTCCCAAGAACTAGGAAACGGAAATCAAAAATAGACTTTGCTCTTCTTGATAAAAGTAATAAAATGGTTAGCGGTGTTAAATTAATCCTTACAAAACAAAACCCAAGGAGGTTAAATAAAGCCTGGAGGCTCCGCATAAAAACCACGACGACTACAAAACAGCTGCAAAGACATCTTTACACACCAAAGAAACTCCTCTTCTCCGCTCCTCCCCTATACGGTACACAGCGTCGGCGAACACGGGACTCACACATGTGGTAAAAGAAACATGGATGCGATGGGAGCAGCCCTGCAAGGAGCATGGGCGCCACGGACAGAACTATTTACACTATGGACACGGAGCTGCGCTGGTGCCAGTCCGGCCGCAGGAACCCCTGGGCTCTGCCCGCCCTTCTCCTGCTGGCACCGGGCTGCGGCCAGCTGCCGGGGCCCCTCCAGCCGCAGCGCTAGGCACTGAGCACTTGCGCTTCCTTAGTTGGGATTAATCTCGCGGCTGCTGCTTTGCCCTTGGCCTAGCTCCTGCTCTTTGTCTGCTGTGGAAGAGGAGGAGGACGAGGAACTGATGATCCGGCCTGAATGCTTGTAGGCTGCAATGAGCTCCTGCAGCTGCTCCGGCATGAGCTCTCACTTGGCAAAGCCCACACCGTTCTGCAAGGGAAGGCAATAGGCACTCAGCATCTCCCCATTGTCCAGACACACCTCCACGCTGTGGGTCAGCCTCGGGTTGGGGCACACCCGTACCCCAAGGGACAATGCTCCAAGGTGCCCAAAGCCTCCCCAGTGCAGACACAGGGCTTGGATGTGCAGGGTCAGGAGTGGGGGAACCCAAAGACCTCCCTGCAGAGACACTGGCAGAGGCTGTAGACAATGCAGAGAAGGAGGGTGGAGGGCACGAGGCTGACCAGGACGATGCCCAGGCTGTGGTGCTCGATGAGCAGGAGGTAGATGCCAAAGGGCAGGGAGCTGAAGTAGAGGAGGCAGAGGACGCCCAGGATGAAGCGGGGGACGGCTCGCCACCCCCAGGAGCGGCACTTCTGCCCGGGGCCATGGCAGGGCAGCGCGCCCAGGCTGGCGGGGCGGTACAGCCGCACCACCTCCAGCCTGCCCAGGCCCTCTGGCGGGGCCACGTCCTCCGGCACCTCCAGGATGGTGACGACCAGGCAGTCGGGGCCAGGCGTTGGCTCCAGCACACTGGGGCAGAGGAGGACCTCGGGGGACCGTGGGGGACCCCGCTTCTTGGCCCATTCACGGCCTGTCAGCAGTGCCAGCGCCTCGCCGTCGTCCTGCAGCTGCTGCACGTCCCCACTGGGCAGCGGGCTGTGCCGGCGGCAGAAGGGGCAACGGAGCTGGCGGGGTGACGCATCCCCCAGCGCCACCATCTTGTGCAGGCACTTGGCACAGAGGCGGTGGCCACAGCAGAGCAGCTTGGGTCTGCGGGCACGGGTGTCGTAGCGGCTGTAGCAGATCTTGCACTCCAGCTCGGGGGCCGCGAGTGCCATCGTCGGAGGTCCCCGCTCGCCATCCTGCTGGGCCATGCTCCTGGAGGGCTGGCTGGGGGCTGTCCGGGCTGGGGTGAGAGGGAAGCTGCTGTGAGCGAGGGCTCAAGCGGCAGGTTCCTGGGCCCTGCTGCACCCCATGGGCAGGGTCCTGGTCAGCCCCTGGGGCTCCGTGGCAGAGCAGGGCCGGGGGAGCGAGGCACCGGCAGCAGCCCCCTCCCGGCACTGGCACAGCCTGGCTCTAGCCACTAGCTGGTGCCGCCAGCGCTGGCACTCGCCCCCATCCTGGCCTCTGTGTCTGGGTGGGAGGAAGACATCTTTCCCACAGGAGGGGAGCGGCTGCAGGGCGCCGGCCCAGGTCCCGGGTGCAGTTCGTCCCTCCCCGCGCTGGCGGGTTCCCCGGGCCCCCGGGGCAGGGCCGGCTCCGGACACCGGGCTCTGCTGGCTGCAGGGACCCCCTGCCCTGCAGCCCCCCCCTCCACCCGCGCCCCCGGCCAGCAGGGCGGGCAGGCTCCCCNCCCCATGGAGCGGCGTGGGGCGCGCTGCCCGCCACGCTGCGGAGGCAGCCCCGGCGCAGGGGCTGCCAGCATCCTCCGCGGCGTTGGCCTGGCAACGCGGAGCGGGAGGCGGACGCTCGGCCGGACGGTGCCGGGGCTGGCGGCGTGCGGAGCCCCGCTAGGGCAGGATCAGGCCCGCCCACACCGCAGGGCACAGCGGGGGCAGCGGGGTCCCCCAAGCCCCCGCTGGGCTGCAGCCTGCAGCCCTGCTGCCCCTTCTCTCCCTGGCAGCCCTGAGGATGCTCCCTCCCTGCCTGGGGGCCGCAGAGCAGGGTCCTGAGGGCTCCTGCGGCACGGGCAGACCCTCTCCCCTTCCCTGGCCTGGGAGTGGGCAGCTCCTGCTCAGCCCCAGGGAGAGAAGCAGCTTCAGGCATGAGGGACCCAGCGGGAAGGCTCTGCACGCCCATCCCAGGGTCCAGCGCGTCGCCTGCAGGACAGGGATTCTGAGGTGCAGAGAAACGCTCGGTGCCACCGCTACGTGGCCGGCCACCTTGCCCCACTCCTGCGTCCCGGGGAGCCAGGGCTGGGGGCACTTGGGGGCCGCAGCATTTGCCAGAGCCCGGCTGGGCATGGCGGAGCCCTTGGAACATCCCTCTCTGCAGCTGGGTCTCCCCCAGCCTGTGCCAACTCCCCCGCTGGCTGCAGACCTTGCAGGGATGTTTCCAGCAGCCCGGAGGGGCAGCAGCCATCAGAGACCCCCCTGCTGCCCAGGGCTGAAGGCAGGTTGGCAACGCTGATTCCTCCCCCATGCAGAGAGGGCAAACCTCCCTCCCACTGCGCTGCTGGCCAGGAGAGCTGCAGCAACTGCCCACCACGGGTGGCAGCGCTTGTGGGGGTGACGACAGGGACCCCACGCAGTGATGGCCGACCCGGGTGCACGCCTGAGCCCAGGCACTGCCGGGTTTCCAGCTCCTCATCAGTGACAAGGGTCACACTTTGCTGCTCTCAGCCCCCTCAGGGCACAGGACAGAGCGTCTAAGCTGATTAACAAGAAAATTGTGCTATTTTTTTTCTTTTCTCCACACAGAGCTCTACCCTGTTTCCTGAGCTCTGTGAACTGCCTGGGTAATTATTGTCTGCACCCTCACGAGCGCAGTGCGGGGTCACAGCTCTGGCCCGTGCCAGAGCAGCCACTCTGGCTGGGGCTGCCTGGAGCAGTGCTAGCGAGGAGCCCTTTAGTTCAAATTGTCAAGGTTTGGCAGAGCCTGGAAGAATTTACTGCAGGGGACCAGGCGACATCCAGCTCCCAGTGTGACCGCTGACATCATCCCCCCCCATTCCTGCTCGTACCTGCTGCCATTGCCAGCTGCATCCCCCGGCTGCCCCCACCGCCGCAGCCCCTCACACAGCCCTTGCTGGTCCGGCCTCGGTCACCTGCCTTGGCGTCTCCCTTGGTACAGGCTTGGCTGGGCAGCCAGCAGTCCCCAGCGCTGCGGGATGGCCACTGCCGAGTGTCTTGGTGGGAAGTGTCACGTCCCGTCTTGGCATCGGGCTGACGGGAGTGCCCTGTGCCAGCCAGTCTCGCCGCCTCAAGGACCGGGCAGCTCAGTCCTGAGAGCAGAACCTGCTCCTTGTCCCAGCCACGCACCCCCAGCCCCTCCACCCTCACCGGACGCCCCACCAGCTGCCGCTTCGCCCCTGCGCTCCTCCAGAGCCAGAGCCCACCAACCTCTGCCGCTGGGGCTCAGCTCCCAGTGTGCTCCTGCAATTAAATACGTAACAAGGTAATTGGCCATCACCCGAGGGAGCAAGACAAAGGACTCGGTGAGGACAGACCGACCAAGGAGGGGGTTTGCTGAACTTCCCAGCACCAGTGTGTCTCCGCGCTTCAGGAGCAGCCTGCCTTGGCTCAAAGTAACAAATAGAAGGAAAAGGCGGCTTTACAAACTGCTGCTTTCACTGATGGGAGCTCCCAGCTGTCCCAAGTGTCATTAAAGGAGGTCAACCACCTTGTCATCTCTGTTGTTGAAAGCACCCCTGGAGAGCTGCGGAGATACTGGGAGCCGGCTGAGCAAGACAGCGCACAGGGCCGGGCTGTTGCTGCCCGCTGCAGAGCAGCACCGGCACTGCCGTGGCACTGGTGCTGCTGGCCGCAGAGCTCCACGTGCTCGACATGGACCCAGGATTCACGGCACTTCCTCATCTCCTGGCATTTAACTAATAAACCTTGCGACCTGTTTGATCTGTGCTGACAAACGCAGCCCCACAAGGCTGCAGGATTACAAGCTTCCAGGCAACGCTAACCCACCCCGGAGCCATTTTCCTTTCGGACAGCAAAACCCAGCTGGGGAGAACTGGCTTCCATGGTGCCTGCAACCTGTCCAGAGGCAGCGGGGGCTCTAGAGGTAAAGCCAGGAAATTCCCGAACCCCAAAAAGCCAGGTCAGAGAACTACCATGGCTTTTAACCCCCAGAGCCTGCCCTCACCTCGTTAGGCCAGAGACTGGTGGTAGCAAACAATTCTTTGATCCAACAGCCAGGGCTAGGGCGAGATCAACAGCTGGAAGCTGAAGCAAGATCAGCCCAGCTGGGGAAGGTCTGCGCTTCCACCCCCAGGCTGCTCTACCCAGGAAATCTCCCCACTCACTGGACGTCCCACCCCACAGCCGGCGTTAGGGACTGCCTGCAGGAAAGCCCAGCCTCGCTTTCTCACCACCGCATCGGTCGCTGCTCCACGCCGGTAAGGCAGTGCTTGAAACACGGCTCAGCCTGAGCCTCCCCCATCGAAGGGCAACCAAAGTGCCGAGAGACCCCAGCGAGGAGGCTGCGTGGTTCTGCCCTGAAGAGGCTGAAGGCGGTGGCAGCTGCCTACCCTGCTTGGAGGGCCATTTCAGGGAAGAGAAAGCCAAATTCTTCGCAGTAGCAGCAGACAATGAACCAAGAGAGTGGTGGTCAGGTTGCTGCAGGGGGTTCAGGCTGGTCACTAGGAAAAAAGATTCACTGTGAGGGCACTGCAGCACGGAACAGGTCAGATGCTGTATTGTTCTGAAAAAAAAACAAAAAACCACCCCAAAACAAAAAACCAAACACCCAACATTCTTATAACTTTCAGCCAGAGTGAGACAGAGGCGAGGGCAGGGGGTGACCACAGGCCCCTGGCCCACAGAGAATGAAAGGCACGGACACGGGGCATAGAGCTGTATGCTGGTTTTTAATGTTCCTAAGAACTAGGAAACAGAAATCAAAAATAGACTTTGCTCTTCTTGATAAAAGTAATAAAATGGTTAGCGGTGTTAAATTAATCCTTACAAAACAAAACCCAAGGAGGTTAAATAAAGCCCGGAGGCTCCGCATAAAAACCACGACGACTACAAAACAGCTGCAAAGACATCTTTACACACCAAAGAAACTCCTCTTCTCCGCTCCTCCCCTATACGGTACACAGCGTCGGCGAACACGGGACTCACACATGTGGTAAAAGAAACATGGATGCGATGGGAGCAGCCCTGCAAGGAGCATGGGCGCCACGGACAGAACTATTTACACTATGGACACGGAGCTGCGCTGGTGCCAGTCCGGCCGCAGGAACCCCTGGGCTCTGCCCGCCCTTCTCCTGCTGGCACCGGGCTGCGGCCAGCTGCCGGGGCCCCTCCAGCCGCAGCGCTAGGCACTGAGCACTTGCGCTTGCCATCCGTCCCTCCATCTGTCCCGCCGTCCTTTCGCCCGTGCGTGCGTCCCAGCTCTGGCTGCCCCTTCCCTCGGCGCTCTGGTGTCGAAGGGGCCTCCTGCTCCTCCTGCCGCGCCATGCTGGGTTCCCTTGCCCTCTGGTGAGGGCCGCAGCCGAGCTTCCCCTCCCTGCCGGCACTCCCGGGCGGGGGCGGCGTGCAGTTTGCAGAGGAAAGCGGGTGCCGTGGAGCTGCTGCGCAAGAGTCCCCCAGGCCGGTGCTACGCAGCCAGCAGTCTCTCCACTGCCCCGGCAAGCCTCCTCGGGGCCGCCGGCACCTCCCTTGCTGCCTCGCACCTCTGCACCTTAGTTGGGATTAGTCTCCCGGCTGCTGCTTTGCTCTCGGCCCAGCTCCCGNCGGCTCAGCCTCCTCTCCCACAGGCGGCCGGGCGCTCCCGGCTCCTGGGGGCCGGCGTGCAGTTCGCAGAGGAGAGCGGGCGCCGTGCAGCTGCTGCGCAGGAGTCCCGGGCCGGTGCTGCACACTCAGCAGTCTCTGCTGCCCCGGGGCNCCAGGAAATCTCCCCACTCACTGGACGTCCCACCCCACAGCCGGCGTTAGGGACTGCCTGCAGGAAAGCCCAGCCTCGCTTTCTCACCACCGCATCGGTCGCTGCTCCACGCCGGTAAGGCAGTGCTTGAAACACGGCTCAGCCTGAGCCTCCCCCATCGAAGGGCAACCAAAGTGCCGAGAGACCCCAGCGAGGAGGCTGCGTGGTTCTGCCCTGAAGAGGCTGAAGGCGGTGGCAGCTGCCTACCCTGCTTGGAGGGCCATTTCAGGGAAGAGAAAGCCAAATTCTTCGCAGTAGCAGCAGACAATGAACCAAGAGAGTGGTGGTCAGGTTGCTGCAGGGGGTTCAGGCTGGTCACTAGGAAAAAAGATTCACTGTGAGGGCACTGCAGCACGGAACAGGTCAGATGCTGTATTGTTCTGAAAAAAAAACAAAAAACCACCCCAAAACAAAAAACCAAACACCCAACATTCTTATAACTTTCAGCCAGAGTGAGACAGAGGCGAGGGCAGGGGGTGACCACAGGCCCCTGGCCCACAGAGAATGAAAGGCACGGACACGGGGCATAGAGCTGTATGCTGGTTTTTAATGTTCCTAAGAACTAGGAAACANAGCAGTCTCTCCACTGCCCCGGCAAGCCTCCTCGGGGCCGCCGGCACCTCCCTTGCTGCCTCGCACCTCTGCACCTTAGTTGGGATTAGTCTCCCGGCTGCTGCTTTGCTCTCGGCCCAGCTCCCGCTCTTTGTCTGCTGTGGAAGAGGAGGAGGACGAGGAGGAGGACGAGGAGGAGGATGAGGAGCTCAGGGTCCGGCCTGAATGCTTGTAGGCTGCAACGAGCTCCTGCAGCCGCTCCGGCGTAGGTTCCCACTTGGCAAAGCCCGCACTGTTCTGCAGGAAGAGGACGGCTGTGTTGTGCACGGCCTTGTAGTACATCTCCTCTCTGCAAGGGAAGACAACAGGCACTCAGCGTTTCCCGTGGCCCACCTGCCCAGAAGTCACACAACTGCCACCCAGATCCACCTCCTAGCACCCACCCCTCCTCTTCCTGCATGTCATGTTTAGGATAAGTATTTGTCTCTGTCCTTTTCCCTTATTATTGTGAGGAAAAGAGCCAGCAGAGTGCGGTGTCAGGCATTTCAGAGTAAAGGCAGAGGCTCGCGAACTTTCAGAAGAAAAGCACTGATGCTGCACAGTCACATAGCTCTCTACCAGCACGTGCATCGGGACATCGCTGTCCCTGCAGAAGGAGAACTTCATCGCGGTAAGGCATCAATCGTAACCAGGTACAGAGAACTTGGTTTTTAAGCACTTGTTGCTTAAACAAGCTGTTGCTTGAACTTGTTGCTTAATGAACTTGTTGCTTAAACAGCAGACCAAGGGCCAGCTTGCTCCACTGAGGACCAAGATCCTACCGCCCCATGCTTTGCTTCCCCCCAAGTGACACCGAACTGCTGTGGCATTTGGCAGCCCGGGAAATGCTGCTCAGCTGGCTCACCCGATCAGAGGGCTGGCAGAAGAGCACAGATGATCACCACAGCACCACATGTATGACCCGTTCAGACTGGACTTCCACCCAAGGAACACACCACTCACAAGCTTTTTGTTAGTGAAATACCTCAGCAGTCATTAAACGAACATGAAATTCACAGCACTTGGCGTGCCAATCTTAAAAATCCAGGGCGATTATGCACTGCAGTTTTCCTTGCCTACTCCCTACTTCCCATTGATCTCAACCTGGCATAGGATATTTCTGTCATATGGCTTCAGAAACGCAATCCCAGAAGGACCCGAGAAAAAGACCTACTTTTTGCAGACATGCTGAGACCCGCTGCGGTATTCGTGATCAAAGGCTGGCAGGATGAGCTGGTGCCGCTTGAACTTGCTCTGCTCCATGCGGGTCAGGGCTGGCGTAGGAGGGTCCCGCCACTCGGGGATGAAGACGATGAAGGAGAGAGGCTCACTGGAGTTCTCCAGCAGTTTCTAGTTCAACAAGAAAATGAACAATCTCAGCATTGGCTGAGCAATGACGTGTCTGGTGAGTTCTACCGAAAGGAAACATTCCCACTTCTAGAGCGGTGCCACGGCAGTCACTGTCCTTTGCCTTCTGTGTTACAGCCCTGCTGTGAGGGTGCGGGAGCAGTGGGGAGAAGAGGACTGACTGCATAGCTCCGCTCAGAACAACTCCACAGGTGAGCAAACATACCTCAAAGTGAGACACCATGGCATCCATCAGCTCCTCACAGAATGGAGGATTTGCCTCAAAAGAGCCACTTATAGGGAAGAAATCCAGGCACGGGCTGGAGGAAAAAGGCAAAGATTCCTATCAGAGAGACTAGGATTCTAACTTTCACACCTTAAAAAGCATCTGTTTCCCCAGAAAAGGCAGTCATTCTCTCAGAAAGCCTAAATCCCCAGCAGTACAGGGCCTGCGCTTCTAACAGGCTGGTCGCTGAGGACACACTCCACCTGCAGTCCCTGAAGGAGACTGACGATTCAAGCTGCCTGCTTGAGGGCCCAGGTGTCTCATTCTTCAGAACAAGGGCAAGAACTGACAGACCTATAAAATGCATTACTCTAGGGACCAGAGCCCTCTGACTGGACTAATGGCACACTCCTGACAGTTTCACAGCCAGTCTGTGTCCACTCATTGCCTTCAGGCAGGCCTGAAGTATGCATCCTTCTGAGCAGACACCACACAACCAGCAACCGCTCTGAACGCAGACACATCAGCCTGTCTCAAGCCTTCGCACGTGCACGCATCCACACAGAAACATGGCAAGGGCTCCAGAACATTAAGACTCACCCCCTGGATCCAAAATACCCGTCTGTATCCAAGAAGGCCGAACAGTACTGTTTAAAATAGCAATTCAGGGGCGAGGCAAAGCATTCAAAACTCACTCCGAAGAGCTTGTGGAGGGCTTCGAAGACGTGCACGGGAAGTGCCCCCTGCAGACCAGTTCCTTCGTACAGACCCACACCAAACATCATCTGAGGAGAGCAAACCCCGGTGAGCCGTGCCTGCACTCGCTGTTCCTGCTGCTCCCTTCACTGACCACGGACCCAGGGCCACTCGTCCATGCACCCACTCCTCTAGGTACGCAGGGCCCCCTCGTCCTTTCTCAAATTCGTGTAGGTCCCCTGCATGTACCCAAGAATGCTCTTTAGATATTTCATCCAACTCAGACCCCACAAACCAACTGTCAATTTTCACATATATCCCCCACTGAACTTTTAGCTGGCCCTCAGAGTCAAGAACTACGGAAGGTTTCTTTCCTAAAAATGTATCTTTACCCTCCCTGAGGTCTCCTGTCAAGATCACAATTACTCCCCAGACTGCAGTCCTATCTTAAAACACCGGGAGCAGACAATGGACCCAGTTTGTGTCAGGATCCCAGAGCTGTGGACCTCCCCCAGAGCAAAGACAAGTTCAGTTCCCCGCTAAGGGGAACTAAGGCTTTCTGATGTACAACAGCTGTGATGAGACAGTACCTGATATCGACGGAGAAGGCACCAAACCCTGGGCAGAAACTTCTCAAAGCCAGAGTCATCAATGCAACTGTACCGATAGAGAAGCCACTGGAAGAGAAAGCCCAGCCATTAAATACAAACGGAATCAACAAAGATAAGACAGTACACAAACATACCACGACATGGAGAGGGACACTGACGAACAACAGGAGCAGGTGGGGCTCTGCATGGAGGCCTGTCGGGCACATCTGTTGTTACCATGTGAGTGAACTGCAAGCTCTTTAACTAGCATGAATGAATGTACCGCATCAGCAACTGCCTTTCAGCAAGGGCTGCCTTGCTGCTAGTACGGCCATTCTTGCAGCACAGTACATATCCAAAGCACACACGCAACACCTTGGAAGAATTCCCAGCAGAATTCCCTGACCCTGACTAAGGTGAAAGTAGCTGTCCTCATTTCTGCTACTATTAAGGGTAGTGTCTGACAGCCCCTGCCAGGTCAGCGCTCCATCCCTCTGCACAGTCCCTCCTCTTGCAGAACAAGGAGAAACGAAACCTCTCACCAACGAGCAGCTTGTGACAAGTCACGCAGGACTGGCAGTCAGCCCTTACCAGCTTGCTGAAGTAGTTGCGGCTCACTTTCACCATCTCTCCCTTGTACCGCACACATGCCACATTGTTTTCCATGTGCATTTCCACGCTGGGGAGTGGTGGGGAGGGGATGGCCAGTCTCACTGGGTAGCAGTATACGAGCCTGTCCTGGACTTCAGGAGCTTCTATCTCAGCTACAGAGGATAAAGGGCAAGGCAACCCATTAGAATCCAAGGACATTAGGGACAGATCTTCCTTCCACCTCAAAACAGGCAGCGACAGGAATAGGCCTAAAGAGCAGCCTGGTCACCCCCAAAACACCGTGGTGGTCCTTCACAGATCTTGTAGGCAGCTACCTAGGTTCAGAGCCGATTCTCCAAATCAATTCCATCACCCACTGCCAGCGCACAGAGAGGATGGGCCCATTTCGCAATACTTCATCTCTAACACAGCAGACCTGTAGACTGTACACAACCACTCCAGCATTGTGAGGCACATTCCAGATGAGTAAAACACCTTCCTTGCCATTACTGTTTGCCCCAAATTCATCCAAAGCACAATAAATATTCCCAGGCTGTCAAGTGCAGGAGGCAAAGGAATCTTCCTGCCACCTCGTGGTTACCCATTGCGGACAGCAGCTTAGCCTCAGCTTCAGCAGGAAAAAAAGAGAGCTCATGGGAAAGACCAGTTGGAAAGAATCATGGATTCAATCGGGTGGGAAGACAAGCAGCAAAAACAAGCAACAAAAGGCAGACACTGGGATCTGAAGGGAGTCTGAGGAGAGCTAGAAGCCAAAAAGGAAAAAGACTACAGAACAGCGGTGATGAAAGCAGCAGGGACCGTGGAAGAAGGAAAAGGTGACTAGAGGCAGAAGTACAGACATAAACTAGTTAGAAAAAACAGCAAAAAGATCAAGGAACATGAATCCTCCGCTGGGAAAGGAAGAAGGGTGCACAGTGATGCGCTGGAAGGCAGAGGAGAACAGAAGGTGCTCAGAACCCAAGAAACGTGGCAAAGGAGAATACAGGGAATACAGAGTGCTTGGCATTAGGAAGGGGAGTGTCAGCTGTCCCCAGGAATTCATGAAGAAGCAGAGCAAAAAAGCACGGTCCAGGGAAATGAACTAATGCCCTGTTCAGTGTGGCAGCTCCTAACAAGCTACTTAATCCTGACAAATCACACATTTATGATATTTGGTATTACAGCTGGCAACAGTACCTGATGGAAAACACCTCGCCACTGTGTGACTCTGTCGGCTAAGACCTATGCTGGACTGGCTATTTCTGACTCTATTAAATTCAACCCTGTGGATTCAGAGCAGCCCTCCTAACAGGTAATGGTATTTGAATGGGGACAGGACAGATTGCCTTGCCCTTATGTTGCAGCGCTGTAGCCCTATAGTTCTTCAAAGCTGACTGCGTACCAGATATATTGTTCTCTTTGAGGATGGCAAGATGCTTCTCCCGGATCCGCTTGACGTATTCAAGGGATATGTAGTAAATCTTACTGCAGATGCCTTCAACAGAGTCCTTTGCTGCAGCAGACACATGGGGCCCACACTGTTTGCGCAAGTGCTCCAGGCGGTCCTGCAGAACCAGAGAACCAGAGTCCCTTACACAACCCACCACCGGACTCCCCAGAGGTATGTAGAGTCTCCATGCTGCTGTCACTCCCATTTCACAAAGCAAAGGAAAGCAATCGCAGCCTTCTCCAGGAGGACCTTTATCTGGCCCCAAACATGCCCCCCCATCCTTTCCAAGGCTCCCAGCGCTCAGCTGCATGAGCAGAGGGATACTGACCATGTAGTCCTCCTTAGAGGCAGAATGGTCCCGTCGCAGCCAGCTGAAGGTGTCCTCCACGTTCCACTTCACCACCTTCCTGCTGTCTGGTGAAGCACTCCTGCACAAAACAGAGAAGCAAAATGTAACCCACGACTGCATGGCAATATGTTCCATCCTACCATAATGGTCTTCTGTCAGTGGGGGAACACAGCTGCTGACACTTCCTCAAGGCCCTACCCTGTCCACTCCCCTTCAGGCCTCCTCTGGAGAGTGCTTCCAGACATTTGTATGACTAGGGACTCCCATGCTCTCTCCAAAACACCGTGTAGCTGTCTGCTGTCCTCTGCAACAGGAGAGGCAGACAAAGCACTTACCTATCACGAAAACAGTCCACTTTCATCTTGCCTCTCATTTTCAGATGTAGCCACTGCTAGGAGCTTGTGACTCTGAGAAAACTACCCCATTAACAAGCTTTTTCTTTTCCCCACAAAGCCATCTTCCTCAATTCTGTCCTGTGGCAGAACTTGTCAGAAAAATCACACATAGTATAATAAAATACCACTCTAAGCTTGCTGCTCTTTAATAGCAGTGAGGGCCCAAGCACTCTTGTGTTTTTCTTGGGGATAAATGACAGAAGGCATTCCATGTCCAGTACTTCACAGATCCTCACTTGTTTCTGCATACATTCAGCTTCCCAACATTAGATTTTACTGTAACATTTCTACCAAAAGACGCCTGCAGCACTACTGTTTTTCTTCTGTACGTTCCTAACCTTGGTTTTCCTCAGTAAGGTGATGACCAACTCTGAATAAGGGGGGATGCAGCAGCCCCTTCTAGAAGTCCCTATAAATTTTTTCTCTTTTCTGAGCTTGAGCGCACTGTAAGAGGAACTCCCACCTGGATTCAATCAGCCGTTTCGCAGCCTCAGCGTACTTGAAGAGCAGTCTCTTGGCTTCCTCCCGGAACTTGATTCTGGATAACCTGAGGTAAGTTTAAATTCACATGCATCAGTTCCACAGCTGCCACAAAGGCATGGAGGCCAGGTCCAGTTCCCAAGCTTTACATCAGCAGCACCCTACCACTTCATCACCAAAAGTAAAACACAAAAGCACAGAACTGAGGCGCCCAAATCACTGGACCAGACCAACACATAAACATCCCAGCAAGGTGCCCTGTCTTTGAATGGTACCTGATGGGAATGTCATTCATGATCTCTCTGAACATGGAAGGAGACACTACTGGCTCGCAGTCACTCGGTAAAAGAGGATCCGTCCCTTTATCAACTACCTTCCGCTCCAACATCCAGCGATTAAAGGACTCCCTTGGAGGGTCAATCCCTGGAGAAGCACAGAAAAAAGGGTCTAATCAATACAATAAAGAGATGCCCAGAAACTCTGACAAGCATCATCACAACGGAGTTCTGCCTAATGAGTTCACAGATAGTATAATGATCACAAAAAGAGATCACAAGGCCAAGACAGACATAAACCAGAAGGAAGAACCCCACAGTACTGCAAGACCGAGAAGACAAATCGGGGGAGCCCAAAAGAAACTTACCTTCTCGCTGCTGGCAGAGTTCACGATAATGTTGCCGCAGCTTGAGAATGAGCTGGGATCGAAGCAGCTCCACCTCGGGGTGTGGAGAAAGCACTTCAGATGGTGCTCTCTGCTTAATCACTGCATTTGTCTGAATATCCAGGTCCCAATATACTCTACGGCAGAAGCAAATGTCATCAGGATGGCCAGACCATTGGCTAATTATCAAATAGTACTTCTAAAGATGCTTCCTTGGGCTGTTTCACCAGCCAGGAAATTGAACTATCAAGACTCCTTGCAAAGATATAGGGGGGTGTTACATCCCTCACGTTCTTCTCAAAGATGTCTGGAAAACCAGGTGTCTCTAACCTACCACCGAGAAAAGAACAGAAGACAAATGGAGACAACTCACTCAGTTGGTCGTAAAAGAGCTGCCTGCTGTTTATCTTCAGGTGAAACACACCAAGCCTTCAAAACAGAGGTTCCTGGAATACTGGGAGAGCTGGGGACTGGCTGAGCAGCTGGGTTCCCTGGGACGTCCACCTGGGCGTGTAAAAGATGAATTACTACCCCACAAAGACAGGTAAAGGGGAAGAAGCCCAGTACACCTAACCATCCTGCAGCAGTACGTCACTCAGGATACCCCTGTGAATTCCTAGAGCACCTTTTGCCTGCTGTTGGCATACGTAACATGGACATGCAAGTTTCCATGTTTCTCAGTCGCAAGCTGTTATCTCCCAACTCCCATACACCACCTCAGGCTCTAAGAAAGAAATGGCAACTAGCAGGACCCAAGTCTGCTTCCACTTTTGTACTTTCTGAGTGTCAGCTGTCACAGCTTGACTTGTACTAAGGGTGGCCTGACCTTGCATAGTTGAAAAAAAACAGGTCCAAGCTCCAGGCTCCCTCAGTTTCACTTTGAACAACATCCTTAAGCCTATTTGTTTCACAGCACCAGACCCACCTGGGCTCTTTTCACACTGTTGCCGCTCAGTGGAACCTCCTCAGAGAATCTCCTCTTCTTTTGCTTGCTCTCCACAGAAGTATCTATCACCCCACCTTCCAGCGGCATCGGAGCTGCATTCAATCCCAGAGGGTCTGACTGTGAGCGTCCAAACAACAACAGCACACGTTAGTTCATCAGCTGCCACTGCGGAGTCCCAAACAAAAGGCAGTAAGCCCTCTTAGTTTCCCATTTCACTGCCCCAGACTCTCACATGGATGGAAGTAAGGACACCAATACTCACATCTGCAGAAAGCTAAAAAAATCTTTTCTAGACCTGTGTCCATATGACTTTTTTTTTTTTTTTTTTAAGACTTAGATGAGAAAAAAGCAACACAACTCTCCCAGGTTGAGTGTTCTTTGAGCAGTGCACTACACCTGGAACAGCACTACCCAAGCGTGCACCTGAAGGAGGAACTTTTCATCAGAACCAAGCCAGACACTGGACTCGGCAAGGAGCTCTGAAGGTAGAAAAAAAACCCTCCCACATGTGCAATCTGAAGTCCACAAGACCACCACATCCGCCCCTGCAGAATATCCCAGCAGTGATACAGCCCCTTGAGAAGACTGCTTACTTACAATGACATCGTGCTGTCCCAGAACAGGCATTTCCCACAGAGACTGGTTAGTGAAGCGATTGAAGTAATAAGGACGATTCTCCCGCTTGCTCCAGCACTTCTCCCAGCCAGCCTGCAGCAGCTCATCTGAGAAGACAGTGAGAGAGTCAGGAGAAGAACGCTCCTGAATAACGGCCCTACCCTTCAGGTCCCCATTATTGTCACAGCACACTCTGAAATGTGCACCATCCTTAGCCTCCCTTAGCGGCCTCGCTTCACCTCGTCTTCCCTGCTAGCAGGGCGCTGCGGAACTCTGTGCTGGGCCTTCCCAAAAGCAGAGCCAGTACCTGGCAGGTCCTGTACCAGTCGCACAGGTTTGGGGGAGCTGGGCTGGTTCTGGTTGGAGGTGCCAGGTGAGTGACTCATGAGAGATGCTTCCTTTGCAGGGCTTCCGTGATTCTCATTGGCCATTTCTCAGCAACCGCACTAGAAAAAAAAAACAAAACACAGAAAATCCGTGTTACAGCAGGACAGATTCCAAATCCACTTGGCCCACTCAGCTGTAGCACTACAAGTTCATTCTGACAATAAAATGGGGTTTGAACCAGTACGCACAAAACAGTCCCTAACTCCTGAAAAATACCTGTTATCCTAGATAACAACTAGCTATGAGGAATGCTGAGCTTTAAATGGTATCAGCCAGAGAGTTCTCAAGGCCAGCATTCAAAATACTCACTTTTCAGCTAGATCTCTCCTCAGATTGCAGCACCTGGTCCCATACATCAGGACTGAGAGCATAAAAAATAAAACACACTCCTCTGTGAACAGGTACCACCTTCTGCCACGCTGCTACTACGAGCCATATCTGACCAGCTATCCTCAGAGACAGTTTAAATCAGCATTCACACACGCGTAACCGCACATAAACAAAAGGCTTTTATTTAAAAACTTCTGCTATATAAAATAGCTCCAGTGCTTCACGAATAACAACTTCTGTGGTTCAGAAAACTGCAGGCTAGGAGCCAGGAACTCCTGAATTATTTTCTTCAGTATGTCCCAGGCCCAGACTAGCTGTAAGGCCTCAGCCAGGCTGTTTTAGCCTTTAATACTTTCTCATCTTCAAAAACAACAGTTCTGCAAAAAAGGGTCTGCTGAAACAATAAAGCTCATCTTAATCATAATTTAATGTTGCCAGCTGGAGACAAACAGCCAGGCTTTTCCTCTCTTAGTCACCATTCTTCCCCCCCAGGGAAGTTTCTGAAACGGCACTGCAGATTGCTTCTCTCTGGCAGCCCTAAATACAGTGGCAATGAACTGGGGGGAAACAAGGCATTTTAAACAATTACCGTCTACCTCGGTCACTTAACTCTATTCTGGCCTTCGGAGACATCTTCAACACCACCAAAGTTAGGGCCACAGTAGCACAATCTTGTACGCAGAAGTGTGGTTTTTAACTGAACACAATAGTAGCCCCACCAGTAGGCACCCTTGTGTATCATCTCTTAAATAAAAACCCTGGTTTGGTTTGCAGGCCAAGTTATTTTGGATTTATTCACCCTTGCTGTCCATAAAAACCATGCTGGCTATTTCAGAATGGTAGGAGATGACAACGATACAGAATTAGTAGGCACTAGCTAAGTTGTCTATGCTATTGGCTGTGGAATCTGCGTGATGCAGGCCAGAGCTGAGGAACTCTTGACCCTTCCAGCATCTCGGAAGATGTTTCCGTTCTTACAGCAAGGATAAGCAAGGAAAGGCATGGGACGCTGCAGAAACCAGAGTTTCGGTCTCTGCTCAGAACGAGGCAGATAACATAACCAAGCCCACAGGCGAAAGCATCTGCTACAAAGTGTACCAGTGCAATCATGGACATTTCATCTCCTCAGAAGGTGAGTGTTGCGCAATATCTGTTTACTCACACTGCCTCCTGAACTCCAACCCCGCCATGCCCTCTACAGTTACTTCACTTCAGCTAGCTGCCAGGAAGGCGGCACGGTTAGCCCAGCCAACTCAAAGAGACACGGCAGGGCCGGCAGTGCAAGGAAGCACACCAGAGCCCGAGGCGCCCTAGGGCTGCAAGGCACGAGCCTCATCGGGCAGTACTGCAGGTGCAGTAGCTTTCAAAGGATGTGTTTAGCCCCTCCTCCTCCTCAAACTAAACCCATATTTGCACGTGCAGTTGCTGATGTGTCCGGCACGTTACACAGACAACGTATTACGATGAACTGGTATTTACTGATGGGACTGGACCTCCTGAAGTGAGCCAAGGATGTATCTCAAGAAGTTACAGATAGTGCTGGCTATCAAGATCTTCCTAGACTAGATAGCACACACCGGCTCCAGCAACTTGCCAGGGTTTTTCACCACTGATTGCCCAAAACAGCTGTCAAATAGGGTTCGCTGGTTTTGCCTTCTCCCATTTATGGATAAACTAGAATGGTGGGAGTAGACAAGAAGCTTTATCACTCGATTGGTGTTGATGAGTATTAAATCCAAGTACCCTTAAGGTCTGGGAAAAGGGAAAAAGCAAACTAACAGGAATCCTGACAGAAGCAACTCTACTTTTACGTAACTAGTATGGGGACTTAAGACAGTGAAAGGGATCCAGAATAAGCATTTTATGGTGATTATGGTATTGTTTTTATACACCATGGCAATGCATACAGTACTTCACAGACACAGAAGAATGCTGTCCCTGCCCAGAGAGCTTACAGCCTAGGAGCAGTAGCACAACCAGAGAGAGACCACAGCAAGGTGGAAGAAGACAAAAAGTAAAGAAGTACAGCAAACAGGATCATCACTTGTTTCCATTTCACCGAGGTAGGATTTTACACAAGACAACAGCAAACGCACACAAAGGAGAGCAGCGACAGCCCCGTGGGACACAGCAAGGTTCTCCCTCAGCCCAGCACCACGGCTGCTCCAGGAGCCTGGAAGCCAGGCCACTGTCCCCTTCCATCAGTACTTCTCCCTTTCCTGAGAGCCAGCCCTCACGCCTGGCTAGGCAAAACGGGGGCTGCGCAGAGCACAGAGCTGCCGAGGAGGCACGCACACGTGCGGCAAGTGCGCTGGGGACCAAGGGACCGTGTCTGCCGAGGGAAAGCATGCTGCCGGGCAGCGCGGAGGCAGCTCCCGGGGCTGCCCTCCCAGAGGTGGTGACAGGACACAGGACGGAGCTCCTCGGCGCGGCGGGCCGGGACCAGCGGGCAGCAACGGGCACCGGTGCCCAGCGAGTGCGGAGCGGAGGCGGCAGCGGCGGCGACAACTCTGCAGGCTGGATGGGAGGAGTCCGGGGGCACGGTCTAGGCAGGGCGGAGGCCGGGCGGCCCCGCGCCCGGGCAGGCGAGTACTTACGGTGGCGGGCTGCCTGGCGGGACGCGTGGCCGTCGCTCCGTGCTCGCCGCTGGCGCGCCGGGGCCGCATCCTCATAGCGGGGCGTCCCGCGCCTGGCCCGCGGGGGCCGCTGCAGAGACAGGAGGCCGTT
>VZTL01003572.1:84208-94776 GCA_013400535.1 Scopus umbretta | reverse complement strand
TACGCAGCCGCTCGTTTAGTCGCTAATTTGGCCCGCCGGGCCAGGTTTCGGAGAGGCTGCGGTGGCGTGCGCAGCTCGGCGGCCGTGGCCGGTGGCAGGCGCTGGCTGCGTGTGCTGGGTCGGCGGCGCAGCTGCGGGCCCAGCCGGGCGCCTGCCCCGTGCCCGATGCGGCGCTTTGCAGGTGGAGCTGGGTGCTGGCACCGAGGCGGGTGGCCGCGCTCCTCCAGCGGCCCTTGGCGTCGCTCCCTTGCCCCGAGACCTGCAGGAGCCGCAGCGTGGTTGCCTTCCCGCCTGGCCTGTCGGGGTGCGCTGCCCAGCTATGCTCCCCGGCGTGGCTGGAGCTCCTGTGGGGTCCGCCTCACTGGTTCCACTGTGCCCACCGGCTGCGTCCTCCCGCAGCCCCTGGCTGCGCGCTCGCAGGGACAGGCATGCCTCTGCTACCCGTGGCACGGGAGCCCAGGCCCTGCGAGAGACTGTGGTACTTGCAGCACGAAGGGAGCAGTCTGTATCCAGCGCAACACGTGCGGGAAGGCGGACGCGGCAGTTACCGGGTCCTGCCTCCTGCCAGGCTGGGCTAGTTTCTGGAGGGGGCTGCAGGAGCCTCTGCTGTCCGCTCGCCGCTGGTGGGGATGGGCTGTGAGTGGAGTCCCCGGACGCACCCACCCAGCAGAGCGGTCGTTCTGCCACGCAGGGGCACAGCCGCCCCTCTCTTGCCGCAGGCCCGTGGGCTCGGCTTGCTGGGCAGACAACGGCCAGTGCTGGCTCGGCCCCTGTGGAGATGGGCAGGGGCAGCCGCGGGGACCTTCCCTGCCCTTTGCCTCTCGAGCATCCCTGCTGCCCAGCTTTCTGAGTAGCCTTCCTTTTTTCCTGTACCGTCCCCGACCTGCTCGCTCTCCTAGAAGTCCTGCCCTCTGCTCTTGAGAGCACCAGGGTCAGTTTAATGAGTTAATGCTGGCAAAGCAGTTCTGGAGGGATAAGTGCTGTGTAAGCACCAAGTCTCCCAAACCTCCCTGCGTTCGGCGCACGAGCCCCATGCAGCCCAGCTCTGCTGTCCTGCAGCACAGATAATTGCCCGGAGCACAAAGTGCTGGCTCAGGCCAACAACCCCTTGCTGCACGGCCTGCAGGGGAGAGGGGAGTCCGCAGAAGGGCAGCGTGAAGCCTCCATCCTCGGAGCGAGGAGGGTGAAGGGGCAGGGGCAGCCCTTGGCTGTGCCCCTGCAGCTCGCTCAGGCGGGGCCCTGGGGAGGAAGCCCCGGCACGAGGAGCTGCCGGTCCTCTCCGTGATGGGCGCTTGTGGTGCGGGATGGAGCAGGATGGCAGTGTGGGTGCTGCTGGGGCCGCTTCGGCAGCGCCGCTCACGGTGCCTGCCAGGCTGCTGGCAACAAGCTGGTCAAGTCCGGGCAGAGGCACATCCTGCAGACCCTGAGCTGCCCGGTCCATGCCAGGGGCCTGGGCAGCGGCTGTTGGAGCAGCACTGAGGATCCGGCAGCCTCGGCATCTTCTCCGCCTGGGGCTCACATCACAGATGGGCACAAACCAGCCTCCATCGGCACCCAGGGCCACAGGGCCCGGGCTGGGCTCCGGCTCCGGCCCTGGCGCAGGGCTGGAGCTGGCAGAGGGTGGCTGGGGGAGCTTGGCACCGGGGGAGGCTTCATAGTGCAGGCTGGGGGGCTGCCCTGACAAGACAAACCCCTTGGACCCCATTTGCGCGCATGGCCCTCGCAGGACGGAGCGCTGCCGGGGTGCTGGGGAGGCCCGCGAACGTGGTGTGTGGCTGCGTGCGCGGGACACGGGGAGCTGTGCTTGCGGTGGGGGAGGAAGGCCGCGCGCTCAGCCCAGAGCCTGGGCGCCTGAGCAACCCGCTGTCTTTCTGCCTGTGCTGGCAGGCAGCCGGGGCTCAGTGTGCCGGAGACCTGCATCCTCCCTGTCCCGCTGTCTCCTCCCAGCTGTGGGCTCGCAAGGAGTGGCAGCTGGTGGGATATATAAAGGCAGGGGAACCTCAGCCAGCTCAAAAGAAACTCCTGGAGCTACTGGTGTTCTCCCTCCCTCTCCTCTCTCCTTTCACGTGATTCAGCTTCCCCACACCAGGGGAGCCGAGGACAAGCCTCGCTGTAAGTACCCAAACTGAGCCGGCGCTGTGCAGGCGAACCCCCGGGTGCGTGCACAGCCTCGGGGAAGGATGGCAGCTCTGGGCCCTGGGCCGGAGGGTCCCCCGTCCCCTCTCTTGCAGAGAACTGGGGGAAAATGCTGTGGGGAGCGCCCTGGACCGTCCCCACAGTCTTGCAGGGAGCCCTGCCTGTTGCTGCTGGATGGGCAGGCTCCAGCTCCCTTCTCAGCCCAGCGTGTGGGCAGGCAGCACACCTCCGGGGCCGGAGGCGGCCGGGGCTGCCCCGCAGGGCCGGGAGGGCAGCCCCACAGGAGAGGGCCCCCTTCCCTGCGGGGCGCTGGGGCTCCCCGTTGTGGCAGCACATGCCGGGCTCGCGCCTCGCCATGCGGTTTTGGGAGCTGGGTGTGTTCAGGGCAGGGCGGGACGCTGCTGGGGCCGGCGGAGCCGACTGGCGTTGAGTGTTCCCAGGGGACGTGAGACCCTGTGGGCCTCACAGCGTCCGTGCTGGGGGCTTGTGTGCAGCACCGTAGGGTGGGGGCTGTGCCGCTTGTGGGCTGCTGGTCCATGGGGATTCGGGCAGCGGGGACCTGGGCAGAACTGGGGGGTTTCAGGGAGAGCAGTGGAGCTGTGGGGTGTTCCTCAGGGCCACCCCCTGCCCCAGGGCTGCGAGCAGGGCGGGCAGCAGCCGTCTCCCTCCCAGGGTGGCTGGGTATCTCCTGTGTGCTCCACTCGGCCGGCCCGTGCTGATCCTGCTCTCTGCCTCCAGGTGTGAGATGGCTGCCGGCAGCTGCCTCCTCCTCCTCCTCCTGCCCTGGCTGGTCACGGCCTCGCACAGCCCACCTGGCTGCAAGATCCGGATTACCTCCAAGGGGCTGGAGCTGGGTAAGGGGCCAGATGGGACCCTGCTACCAGGGGCCTGGGTAGGAGGCAGGTTGGGACGCTGCTTCTGGGGTCTGCACCTGGGTAAGGCTCTGCTTGCATGTGGGGCAGCTGGAGAGGAGCCGAGGGACTGGCTGGGGGGTGATGCTGCCAGGAGGGTGGCACAGCCTGGCTGTGGCCAGCCCAGGCTCGCTTTGCTTTGCAGTGAAGCAGGAGGGGCTGCGCTTTGTGGAACAGGAGCTGCAGAACATCACGGTGTCGGACCTGCATGGGAAGGAGGGGCAGTTCCACTACAACATCAGCCAGTGAGTGCTGCCCACTCCCCGCACACGCAGCTCCCCACGTCCATCTGTCCGTCCGACTGTCTCTGTCCCCTCTCCCTGCAGGGTCAAGGTGACGGACCTGCAGCTCGCGTTTTCCGACCTGCACTTCCAGCCTCAGCAGCACCTCGTCTTCAACATCAACAACGCATCCATCAGCCTGCGCTTCCGGAGACAGCTGCTCTACTGGTTCTTGTGAGCTACCTCCCCCTCCCGCTCCCCCATGCACTACCCCACGGCTGAGCCGCAGCCACTGCTCAGTCATGCCCACTGGGTGCCATGGGTGCCTTGCTGGCCTGCAGCTGGTAGGAGCTGTGTGTTCCTTTCATCTGCCATCCATGCTTCCAGCTATGACGTCGGGTCCATCAATGCCTCTGCGGATGGTGTCCACATCCACACAGTGCTGCAGCTGGCCAAGGACAAGGCTGGGCGTCTGAAGATCTCTAACATCATCTGCAACGCCTCCATCACCAGAATGCATGCAGGCTTCTCCGGCACACTCAGGTACACCCAACCCCACCGCAGCAGCCCTGTCCCTCTGCTGGGCCAGCTCCGCCTGTGCCCAGCTCCCCGGTCCCCCTTTCTGCACCCTCGGGACCTGCCCAGCCCAGGCTGTGTGCTTGCGTGGGGATGGAGAGGCAGGGCTGGAGCTGCAGGAGAAGGCAGGCAGCTGCAGAGCTGCTGTTGTGTCCTGCAGGACGGTCTATGAGTTCCTGAGCACCTTCATCGTCACAGGGATGCGCTTCCTCCTCAGCCAGCAGGTACGGCTGAGCGGAGACAGGCGACGGAGCCCAGGGGAGCCTGGCCTTGCCCTGCCCCGCAGCGGGAGGAGGGTCCGGGTCCTCAGTTGCACCTGGAGCGATTCCCCTCTGAGCCCCAGCCCCTTGCCTTTCAGATCTGCCCGTCCCTGGAGCACGCCAGCCTGGTGCTGCTGAACTCTGTGTTGGACACAGTGCCAGGTAAGTGTTGCCCTGGGGCAAGGGACCGGACCCCATCACCATGGGGAGGGCAGAGCTGGGCATCGGGCTGCTGGGCAGCCCACAGGCTTGGTCATGACAGCACATCTTCCCTGGCAGTGAGGAACTATGTGGATGAGCACATTGGGATTGACTACTCCCTCCTGCGGGATCCGGCCATCTCCACAGACACCCTCGACCTAGACTTCAAGGTGAACACTGGGTCCTGCCCTGCTGACCCTCTCACAGGCCCTGTGGGAGTGGCTGTGCCAGCCTGCACGCTGGGCACCACGGAGCGATCAGGGTGGGCTACACTACAGCTGCAGAAACATCTCCTGTTCTCGTCCCAGGGCATGTTCTTCCCCCGTGCAAGAGAGAACCAGGAACTGGAGAACCACGCGGTGGAGCCGGTGATCAAGGAGACCGAACGCATGGTCTACGTTGCTTTCTCCGAGTACTTCTTTGACTCAGCCATGCATGCTTACTTCCAGGCGGGTGTGCTGGCCATAGAGCTCCAGGGGGAGAAGGTAAGCAGTGCCGGGTCACCTGGCTATGCACAGGCAGCTCTCTGCAGGCAGGGGCCTGCTGCCAGGCAGGACTGAGGGCTGGGCTCTGCCTGCAGAGCAGAGGAGGCGCTATCCAGGGAGCGGCTCTGCTGGGATCGAGAGCAACTGCTCGCTTACCCTCCGGTGGTTTGTCTTCCCTGCAGGTGCCCAAGGACCTGGAGGTCTTGCTGAGAGCCACCTTCTTTGGGACCATCTTCATGCTGGTGAGAGGAGTACCCGGTGGGGTGGGAGGCACGTGGGAGCCCCTGGGGGAGAGCTTTCCCCAGCTGTGTGCCTCTGGCTCACTGCTTTTCCCAGAGCCCCACTGTGGACGCTCCCCTGCGGCTGGTGCTGCAAGTGTCGGCTCCCCCGCGCTGCATCATTAAACCCTCGGGCACCTCCGTCTCCGTTTCTGCCTTCCTCAACATCTCGCTGGTGCCCCCAGGCCGCCCCGCCGTCCAGCTCTCCAGCATGGCCATGGTGAGTGGGGGGCTGGCCAGGAGGGGTGCACATGGCTGAGGCTCCCTGCGCAGCCACCCCAGTGCACAGGGGAAGAGCACTTCCCACCCCACGTGGGAAAGCTCTGGTGTCCCAAAGCGGAGGGCAGCTGGGCCTGGGAAGCACGAAAGAGAAGCAGCCAGCCTGGCCAGCTGCCTGCCTGCAGCGGGCACAGAAGGGCTGCGATTCCGCCTTCTCTCTCCCTAGGAAACAAAGCTGAGCGCCAAGGTGTTTCTGCAAGGGAAGGCGCTGCGCGTGCAGCTGGACCTGCGACGGTACGGCCCGTGCTGTGGTCCTGCGGAGGCTGCAGGGAAGGTCCTCTCTGCGCCCCGCTCACGGCTGCTTTCTCCCCTGCAGGTTTCGCATCTACTCGAAGCAGTCTGCGCTGGAGTCGCTAGCGGTGAGTGGACCCACGCCAGCCCGGGGTGTCTGGCCTCCCTTGCTAGCCCCCAGCCACAGCACAGGGAAGCTCGGGGAGGGCCTGCGCATCAGCAGGACACCCCTTCTAGCCCACCCAGTGCTAAGGGCCGGCGTGCCCTGCCCAGGCAGGCAGGTCTGCTGCCGCTGCCTGTGCGCTCACCCGCGCTCCTCTCTCCCTAGCTGTTCTCACTGCAGGCCCCGCTGAAGACCCTGCTGCAGCTGACAATAATGCCCATCATTAACGGTAGGCACCGCCGCTGCCTGCACGCAGGCGGGCTTGGGGCAGGGCACGGTGGGACTTGGCCTCACTGCATCTCTCCCCCCCTGCAGAGAGGACTAAAAAGGGGGTGCAGATCCCACTGCCAGAAGGCATGGACTTCACCAAGGAGGTGGTCACCAACCATGCGGTACGTGACAGGATGGGGACAGACCAGGCCACCCCACCCCAGCAGGTGCAGGGACCATGTCCTGTTGGCATGTGGGCGCACTTACACCCAGCCTTGCGCTAATCCTCTTTCCCTTTGCAGGGATTCCTCACGGTGGGGGCTGATCTCCACTTCTCCAAGGGGCTGCAGGAAGTCATTGAAGAATACCGCCTGGCCCCCACCTACCCCAGCTCAAGGCCTGCAGAACCCAGCGTGGACACCCACCAGCTCTAGCTCTTCTCCCCATGCGCTCCTTCACCCCGTTCTGAGGGCAGATCCCGGGCTGGACCCATAGACTGTAGGTAGGAAGCAGCTTTCCTAGTACTGCTGGCAGGGCACCTGTGCCCTGGTGGGTAGCAGCAAGGTGGAGACGGCTGCTCTGGGAACCCCTGCTGCACCCCTTCTCACTACACTAATAAACCACTCGACTCCAACCTGCGCGGCCTCGTTGCTTGGAGGATGTGCCCATGCTGGACTGCATGGCTGCCAGCACATGGGGAGAGACGTGGAAGGAGGGAGATAGGGCTGCTCCCTCGGCTCAGGTACTTGGGAGGCAGACACTGCTCAGAACAGTGGCAGACGGCCTCAGAGCAACTAGATTTCCCCTGCTCTTGTGGGTGGCTTGTTTCTAGGCCTCGGTGACCCGCTGCAGAGAGGGGGGCACAGACCCACAGGTCCTGGCTCCCCAGCACAGCCCATTGGCACTGACCTCTGCTGGATCCTTGGTGTGTAGTGGTACTCCTCAGAGAGCAAAGGAAAGCAAAGCAGGGGGTAGGAGCGCGGTGTGAGGAGCTGGGCAATGAGGAGCAGAACCACCTTGTTCAGAGAGTTTATTGCAGGTTCCCAGAAGCACTGCACGCCCCAGGCAGTGAACGGGTGGTGGGATTGTCTTCATGGCAAGCCTCCTTCACTGGGATCAGATGTAGGAGCAGTTTGGAGGGGAGCAGAAAGTCACTGCCAGAGCAGCGCCCAGCTGCCCGCAGCTGCCACGTGAACTGTGCTTTCCTAGCAGGGGGCAGCTGCCCAGGGCTGTGTGCGTGCAGGAGCCACGGGGCAGAGGGGAAGTGGTGGGTACTGTGCCCTTCCCAGGAGGGAAGTAGCTGCCTCCCCAGACAGGGAGGAGGCGAGACAGGAAGCCACAAGCAAGGAGGCAGCTGCATCAGGGGCACGACTCCTCACCCAGCAAGGACAGAGCCCCTGGGACTCCTCACCCCCCCACCCACCACAGGCAGCCCCATCCTCCACCCTGTCCAGCTGGGTGCCCTCCAGCAGGGCTGGAGCAGGGAGCCCCACCAGCTGCAGAAGTGACTCGTTCCATGGTGCAGGGAGCCCGGGCGCAGCTGAGCAGCGGCGAGGACGGGCTGTGCAGGAGGTGCAGGGTGGTGGGGGCAGCCGGGGCACCAGGCGCTGCCTCCGCAGCTCCTAGTAAGGCTCGTTCTTAATGAAGCGGCTGAACATGGTGAAGGCGGCGAGCGGCCGGTCCGTGGGCACCATGTGGCCTGCTCCCTGTGGGAAACAGGTGGCAACAGGTCAGTGCTGCTCGTGAGGCTGCCGCTGCCCTGTGAGCGCCTCCGGCTCCATCTCCCAGAGTCCCCTCAGCCCTACCTTGACGGTGAGGAAGGCAATGTTGGTAAATTCCTTCACGAAGCCCCCTATCTGGTTCTCCCCTCCTTCAGTGTAGAGCCAGGGCCGGCGAGCCACCTGCACCTGGGACCAGCAGCAGCACCCTCAGTGCCCCAGCTGCCCGAGACGGGTGGCCAGCCCTGCCCATGCTCTCGCCACGGCCAGCCCCAGCACGCAGCCGACTGCACAGCCCAGAGCTGGTGACCGGCCTGGCCCAGGCCCTGCCATTTACCTTCTGGCACAGAGAGTCCACAAACCACTCATCCCCAAGGAAGTTGCAGGCCATGTCGACGTCCCCGTTGTACACCAGGATCCGGTATCTCTGCAGAGCAGAAGGGTGAGCATTTCACAGGGCAGCAGCCCCAGCCAGGCAGGAGGCCAGTTTGGCAGCACCGGTGCCAGGGCCCAGTGGGTTTCCCCGCACGCACCGTGGCTCCGAGTAGCTTCAGGTACTGGTCATTCATCTGCATGTACAGGCGCTTGTAGCTGCGGTTCACCTCAAAGCTGCGGAGGAAGCGTTGGCGTTACGCGGCTGCTCAGGTTCGCGGTGGTCCCCCCCTCCTGGCGCTTGCTCACCTGCACACCTGCCACTCCGGGGCGTTGGGGGAGATGTGAAGAGCCTTCTTCACCTCTGGGGCGTTCAGATACACGCTGAGGGCTGTGGAGTTCGTGCAGGGAGGGTCCATCCGGACCTTCTTCCGAGCTACCGGCATCCGGAACAGGTTCTGGGAGAGAGTTGGGAGAGTCCCTGCCACAGCAGCACCTGGTGCTGCCCTACAGGCGCGGCTGCTCTCTGCCCCCTCCCGCCCACAGGCAGAACTGCCGGCTGGGCAGAGGATGCTCGCAGCCTGGTGGCACGGGTGCCTGGGCTCACCTGCCGCCAGGAGAACCTCATCGGCATCCGAATGAAGGAGTTGCCCAGGTCGTGTGTGATGAGATAGTCACCCTCGTACCTGCAGCCAGAACGAGCATGGGGACAACCTGAAAGCTCTGGAGGAACAAGGGCGCAGGGTCCTCCCTGGGCAGTCCTCGGCAGCAGCCGGACACAGGCCGCCTGTCCCAGAGGGACCCGCTGCCCAGCCCACCACGTCCCTCTGCCAGCTGGGACCCCACGCGCTGCAAACCAAAGCAAGCCAGTGCCCAGAGACCCGTCTCCCCTGGGGCCACTCTCACCTCATGCTCCCAGGGACACCACCATCGCACGGGGCGTAAAGGTTGTAGATGTTGAGGCCGGACTCCTCTACGATCCGAATCATCTCTTCCATCTGCAACAAGCCGCAAAACCGGTTTGGGACTCAGCAGGATGCTTGAGGGCCCACGGGCCCACCCAGAGCCAGGCGGGTGGGCGCTGCTTAAAGACACTGGCACTGGGCATGCTCTCAGGGGCCCTGGCTCCCCTCACCTTGAGCGTGCAGTTCAGGTTGGAGTTGTCATGGAAGTTGCACTTCCCTTGGGAGCAGCAGAAGGCCTGCAAGTCCCTCCACAGCCTGCAGGCAGAGACCAGGGGATTGGACCGCAATGCCCAGACAGCAACACCAACACAAAGCCAGCGGCCACGACCACAGCCCTGCTGCAGGCTCCCTGCCCAGCGGTGGCACAGCATGCAGCTCGGCCCAGTGCCCTGCACACCCCATGAACGAATGTGCCTACGGGAGCTGCCCAGGATGAGGGGCCGTCTCCACAGCCCAGCTGGTGGCCCAAGTCAGACCAGGAGCTTCCCTTGTCCCGCACACCACCGACCCAGCCAGCCCTGTCCCACGCTGCAGCCCGGTCCTGCTCGCACAGGGACAGCGCGTCTAGTGGCAGCACTCGCCCTCCTCTTACTCGGTCCCCAGCAGGCCATGGTAATAGGCAAAGTAAACCAGGGAGTTGTCATTGATCTCGTAGGAGGAGAGGCCATTTCCCACAGCGATTCCCTGCAAGGCAAGAAGAAAACAACTCTGTTGTGTTCCAGCTCCCCACAGGGCAGCCACAGCGGCAGCAGCCACAGGCAGGAAGCAGATGTGGCACTGTTTACTCCATGGAGGGAACAGGAAGGGTCGGGGGTGCCTGAGAACGCTCCCCTGGTCCCACTCGGCAGGGACAGACACGTCCGCCAGCAGCCGCTGCCAGCAAGCCAGGAGAAGATGAAAGGCCGTGGGGCCAGACCCGCCCTACCCGGAGGGGCTCCCCACACGCCGGCTGCGTAGCCGGTCCCCACCCCGGTACCGCTCGAGAGCCCCAGCGAGGCCGTGCCAAGCCCTCTGCTCCCCGGCTCAGCCCAGGCCGGCAGCAGAGCCCAGCCGCTCACCTTCAGGTTGAGGCTGGGGTCCTGCATCACCCACTCCGCCAGTGTGGGGATGTAGACCCCCCCATAGCTCTCCCCTGTGAGGAAAAGATCGTTCTTGGAGTACTCGGGGAAGAGC
This sequence comes from Scopus umbretta, assembly GCA_013400535.1. Taxonomy (NCBI): domain Eukaryota; kingdom Metazoa; phylum Chordata; class Aves; order Pelecaniformes; family Scopidae; genus Scopus; species Scopus umbretta. Next base: position 84,597 of record VZTL01003572.1, on the reverse strand, counting down.
CGGAGGAAGTCCTTCAGTGCCAAATAGTTGTTGTGAGCGACCTGCAGGGAGGAGGAGACAGGGGTCAGGCAGGAAGGCAGGACACCCAGCACCCAGGCTGGGGCAGGCAAGAGGCAGGTCCCTCCCAGCAGCCCAGGTCACTCACCTCGGTGTCGTTCGTGGCATAATTCTTGTCCTCAGAGTAGGAGAAGCCGACACCGGCAGGGGACTCCAGGTAGAGCACGTTGGCGATCTGCAGGGACAGCAGAGAAGCTGGAGATCAGGAAGGATCCCCATCCTGGCTTGGTGAGGCAGATGGTGCTGGCTTCGCTGGTGGCAGCACTCATGCTCATGGGTGCCCGGCCTGCCCCATGGCTGCGCTGGGGCGGGGGGGGGGGGGGGGGGGGCCG
>VZTL01003572.1:72675-83473 GCA_013400535.1 Scopus umbretta | reverse complement strand
GCCCGGCTCTGTCCCTGCAGCCGCGGGGTCCCCTCCCGCCCTCCCCGGCGGCGCTAGGACCCCTCCGAGCCGCCCCCGCTGTCCCTGCCTGGCAGCAGCTGTGACAGGGACAGTTAAAAATAGCAGTGGCGGCGATGGCTGCCCGGTGCTGCCTCGCCGCACGCTTCCACCGCGTCCACGGCGCCAACGTCCGCCTGGACGCCTCGCGCACGCGGGCCACCCGGGTGGAGAGCTTCGCCAACGGGCTCTGCTTCAGCCAGGAGCCGCTGGCGCCCGGGCAGATCTTCCTGGTGGAGATCGAGGAGAAGGAGGTGGGCTGGTGCGGGCACCTGCGCGTGGGGCTGACGGCCCACGACCCCCAGAGCCTGGAGGTGGTGCCCGAGTACTCGCTCCCGGACCTGGTCAACATGGGGGACACCTGGGTGTTCGCCATCACCCGGAGCCACAACCGCGTCGCGGTGGACGGGGAGGAGGCGCCGGCGCGGTCGCGGGGCCTGCCCTGGGAGCCCTTCCTGCTGGTCGAGCAGGTGAGGATCCCCCGCGACACGCTGGTGGGGCGCAGCAGGCCTGGGCGCTACAGCCACATCCTGGACGACCTGTACAGGATGAACGTACTGCCTGCGACCGCCCGGCGCAGCCGGATCGGCGTGCTGTACACCCTGCAGCCCGACGGCACCGCCGACATGCACATCGTCATCAACGGAGAGGACATGGGGCCGAGCGCCAGGGGCCTGCCCGCCGCCCGCCCGCTGTATGCCGTGGTCGACGTCTTTGCCTCCACCAAGAGCGTCCGGGTCATCCCGGTGGAATATGGCTGTAGGTACCTGCCCCCTCCCTGGGGCACGTCCTGCACGGGCCGGGAGCCGAGGGGGGGCTCTGATGGGGTCACCCCATGGTCCCCAACAGTGGGAGCGTCAGAGCGTGCCACGGGGCAGAGGGACACCGGGTAGAGGGCACAGGAGAGTCCCCAGCCCCTGCAGAGCGCGGGTGAGACCCCACACTGCCACTGACAGGCGGTGCGTCCCGAAAGCTCTGCCGCGCGGGGCTGTGCCGGGGCCCGGGGAGAGCTCGCACCAGCTCCCAGCAGCGGCAGTCGGGGCAGAGCCCAGCCTGGTCACCCCTCCCAAGCAGAGCGACAGGGGCGGGAAGGTGTTCTGGGCTGCCCCGGAGCAGGGGCTGCGGGACCACGGAGCTGTGCCCCCAAAGCGCCACGCTCATCCCCAGCCAGATGGACGCCCCTGACCAGAGCCCAGCGCCGGCGCTGATGGAGCCGGTTGTCGGGGGCTGGCGAGCCCTCGCCGTGCCCAGCCTCGCCCCACGGGCACGCGGTAGCCCAGAGCCAAACAACGTCCTGCCTTGTCATCAAAACATCCAGCTGCGCCCCGCTGCCCGCCCCGGCACACGTTCCGAGCCCTCGCGCCTGCCGCGTGCCCCGGCTGCGGGGTGCCCTGGGCAGGCACCCTGTGATGCCATCGGAGATTGGGCAATATCCGGCATCCCTCGGCTGGCTGGGGAGGGGCCGGGAAGACCAGTGCTGGTCACTGGCTTTTGCGAGGAGTCAGGCTAATAAGCACTAATTAGCACCATACTGGAAAAATCAGCAGATGCTGAGGATTAGGCAAGAGGAGAGCCAGGGGAGCTAGCACCTGGGTGACAGCGGCTGGCTGTGAGCTGTCACGCTGCCGCGCCACCTTTGCTTTACATCAGCGGGATAATGAGCTGTCTGCGCCCTGGGTGCAAGGCTGCAGACAGAAACGAGCCCAGACCTGATGGCCGAGGGGCTGGCTGCCCCTGACCGCCGGGAGCCACCGCTTCTCTCCTTGGCACAAAGTTCGGCTGCTTCTGTCTCAAGGCTGAAATCCAGGATTCTCCCTGACAGCTGCTGTGAGCCAGATTAGCCAAACAGGGAGGTTAAATGTGCCCGGCCGCCCAGGCCCCCCTGCCCTGGGAGCGTGCTGAGGGTGACTGACCGGAGCACGCCGCAGCAGGCCGCTGAGCCGCCTCAGAGGGCCCATCCCCAGCTGCTCACGAGGGACTCGTGCTGGCAACACGTACCTTTGGGACAGCTGCCCCCTCCTGCCGCGCCATGGGCCGTGGGTCCCTGCTAGTGCCGCAGCCGGCACAGGCACCGCTGCTGCAGAAGTGTAATCTGGCTTCCTGCCCTCGACAAAGATTTCAGTAGCTCTGGTTTCCGCAGTGTTTCCGGAGGGTTTAAAAATCAGTCTCGGTGCAGTTCTGTTCCTGGCCGGGGTCTGGTTGGTGAAGTGAAAACCAGAAGTGAGCAGCTGAGCCGCTGGCGACACACGGTGCAGTATGGGAGGACAGGGGGGCAGGAGAGGCAAAGGGCATCTGCCACTCGTCACCCAGCACTCGGCACAACGAAGCCCCGCGCCGTCGAGGCGGAGATAAGCACTCCAGCCATCCAAAAACAGCCCCAAGTTTGGGAGCTGGCTGGGCACAGCACGGTTGTGCTTGGCAGAGCTCTGCTCTGCCCAGTGCCGGCGCGAGCCCCTGGAGGCACCGGCCCCACAGCCAGAGATGCACTCAGCCGAGTGCGGGTGAAACCAACGGGTCCCACCTGCGGCTCTGCTCCGGCCGAGTGCAGCGCCCTGGGGTGCTCTCCGGTTTGGCTCTTGGAGGCAGCGGACGAGCCAAGGCCCACAGGCTGCGCGTGAGTCAGCTCTTGTTTAAAATCTGAGGAGAGCGCCGGCCGCAGCTAATTGCACCCGTGCCGCTGAGCTACCATGGGCTCCCGAAAGAGGTATTCCACAGCCGTGTGTGTCACAGGAGTCGGAACCGGGCAGAGCCTGCGTGGGCGGCCACGGCAACGGCTCAGAAGATGGTTGCCTCAAAGGCATCGCTGGAGCTGTCTCTGCAGGCAGAGCAGCCCTGGCCTGCAGGTGCCCACCCGGCAGCCTGGCACTGGCGCCGGTGGAAGCAGACCAAGGGAGCGGGATGAGAGGAAAGCACAGTGTGGGCACGTGAGACCCTGGGGAGCCGCTCCACAGCCCCCGGAGAAAACAGGCAGCCACAGTAACACACGGCTTGGGGACATAACCGTCCTTCCAACCTTCCTGCTAGTAACGGGAAGAACTTCACAGCACAGGGCCCTCAGGCTCCTGTCCCAGCCGGAGCACCTTGGCACCGGCTCTCCCACACAGCCAGCTCGAGGCCGGGTCAGGACGATGCCTGCTCCTGCTGCAGAGCAAGCTCACCCACCGCTGCCCTTAAGACACCGTGCCTCTGGGGAGCCTCGGGGCCCATCTCCTCCACACCCCTCTGCTCTCGGCCTCGCCGGTGACTTGGCCAGCTCAGCTGCTTCTTTCTGTTCTCTTCCAGTTCCCTCCCTGCAGACCCTCTGTCGACTGGTCATCCAGAAGCACATTGTCCACCGCCTGGCCATCGATGGCCTGGACCTGCCCCCGCCGCTGAAGAGCTTCTGCAAACACGAGTGAGGCACCAAGGGTGCTGCCCCAGGCTGCCCCCCAGGCCGACAGCGCCACCAGCGGGCTGCCCGCGCAGGATCTGTGCCCCCAGCTGCCCCCTCCACCTCCTGGGGCCCACCGGCACGCGGCCCCCCTCGCCCCCAGGGCACCTGCACACACCGCACAGGCTGCCGAAGGGCCGACGTGAGAGCACGGGCAGCGCGGCAGAGCATCAGAGGGACTTTCCTCCGCACGGACGGGTGCGACAGGGCCAGTGCACGGGCAGGAGGCTGGCGTTGGGCAGAGCGAGCAATAAAGCGCTTCCAGCCAGAAGGCAAGCGTGCTGTGGGGAGTGCTGGCGCACGGAGCAGCGCGGAGGGAGCAGAGATTGCTGCCCGACCCGTGCCAGGCCTGCTGCTGTTGAGGCTGTGCTAACCGCCGGTGCTGCCCGCAGCAGGAGGCCCTGCACACCAGGATGCCGGTGGAGCCGGGCCGGCTGGGGTGGGCCCTGCAGAGCCCCTGTAGCCAGGAGACCCAGCGCCGCCGTCGGGATCGGCATCCTCTGGGATGAGGCCTTGGCACATGCCTGGCACCAGGCCGGTCCTCGACGGGGCAAGGCCAGTGCTGGGCAGCTCTGGGGGCTGGCGTACTGCCTGGCTCCCGTTGCGGGGAGGAAGCTGCAGCTTCGGGTTTTTCAGTCCCCAGCCAAGGGGATGTTCTTCCCCTTCCACACCAGGGCATTTCGTGTCGCTGCAGGGGGTGCTTCAGGGGAGCGGCTTTCCAGCAAGGTGGGAAGAGTCCTGTCAAAGGGGGGCTCGTGGGGCTGGGACCCCCTCGTGTTTCAGCAGTCACTCATGGGAGCCGTTCCCCCTCCAGCGAGGAACAAAGTCAGGCCCGTGAGCCTGCAAGCACGGCCCTCGGCCCTGCTGGGCTTGGGAGCTGTTTGTAGCCTGGAAATGAAGCTGGGATTACCAGGGTGGATCGGAGCGAGAGCCGGGCCGGGTGGAGCACGGGAGGGCACAGCCCAACGCTCACGTGGAGGGCAAATTACAGCCCGGTGCTTAGCCCGGCCGGGCAGTTTCGCTCTTGGGAAAGATGTTTACCCCAAGAGTGGGGATGGGTTATTTCCTGCGCTCCCAGCAGGGAGGTGGACAGGGTGGGTGCTGGAGGGAAACCCGCAGCGCCCAGGGAGCTATGCTGGCAACAGCCATTGCTCAGGCACGTGCCTGCGGCCACAGAGCCGGTCACAGCGACCCAGCGCAGGGCCCAGCGACCGCGCCTCGCTGGCTGGGGAGGGCAGCCCAGTGCTCCCCGGCTCCAGGAGCTGGCGCTGGGCCCTCCTCCAGACCCCTCATCCTCTGGCTGGTGGTGACGGCAGCTGGCGTTCCCACGGTGCCTGTGCCGGGCTGGGAAGGGAGGCAGGGTCAGAGCTGCACAGAGCACAAGGCAGAGGAAAGAGCCCTCCAATAACGAGAGGGGTGCCCACATGTGCCAGGGAGAGAGATGGCAAGGGGGCCAGCAGGCAGGGCCTCTTCTACTGCACGGCTGAGGGGTGAAACAAGCAGCTCCAAGTTTACAGAAAGGTGTTTTAGGAAACACTAAACTATATTTAGCCAGAGAGATTTGATAGTATCGGATAATGTTACAAAACCCTCGATCAAGAGGAAATCCCCAACCACACAGCAGTCCTACTCCTGTGACGGGCCAACTCTACCGAAACCAAAGCGTTAATGAAGGAAGCGCTGATCAGGGAAAACGCTGATGATGACTGAACCACAGCCATGAGTGAGGTCTCCTGATGCCCCCCCGCCACGTTCCACAGGACACAGCCTGCCGCGTCCCAACACGATAGGCTTTGGAGCTGCGGGTGTTGGAGTTGCTCTCGCTGGCGAGGGGGAACAGGGAAGCTCACCCAGCCCGAGAGCAACGCCCAAGGGCCAGGGCTTGTTTGCTCTTCTCAGTATTTATTCCTCCCCCACCCCATGCGTTTAAAGCCTTTGCTCTCCACCTCACCGCAGCTTTGTTTGCGCTGCCGTGACACCCAGCATCCCTCCCCCAGCACACAAGCTGTTGACGAGGGAGGGCAGGTTCCCCTTTCTGAGAGCAGCTGCTGTAACTAGACAAACAACTCCTCTGCTCCAGATGGCGAGCTGCGCTGCCAGCAGCAGAGATTGCCACCCTCCGGATCTGCGGCCTCCTAACAGGCAGGCTCACTCCACTACCTCGAGGGCACGGCAACGAAGCAAGACCACCAAGAAGCACAGTTCAAAGCTCTGCCTGATCTCACGGGCCGAGCGAGCCCCACCATCCCCTTCTGCCGGCAGAGAGGGGCGGCTGCAGCTGGCAGAGAGACAGACGCAGCTCCCAGGCGATACAAGGCCGATTTATTGGCTTTGTTGCACAACACACCGCAGCTGGAAGGACCTGCAGGCGCTGGCCACAGATCAAATAATTTTGTCACATGTTATTGTACAATCACCTCCCACGCCACACCACCCGTGGTTGGCTCCCAGCCACATCTCCTGTTAGCCAGGTCAACGGCCAGTTACCCATTCCAGTGCAACCTGGAGTTCCCAGCCCAGTTCCTTGGCTGCCCCGTGCAAGAGACAACACCCGCTCAGCAAATAAAGGACCCAAACTGCCCCCTCCGCACTGAGCCCCGAGGGAGCGACAGGCTGAGGGGAGTAGAGGGGGAAGCCGGGACACCGGTGGAGCGGTGAACAGGCCTCCTGCTGCCCCGCTGCTCCCCGAGATCCGCACCCAGAGTGGCCAGCCCAGCTCCCACTCGGTGCTAGAGCTTCACCTCGATGTAGGGCCCGATCCAGCTGTCAGCCAGCTCCCGGAGGGTCCTGTACCTGTGCTCAAACTCCTCCCTGCTGCAGTGGGTGAGAAGCCGGCTGATCTCTGCCGTGAGTAAGGACACCACCAGGGATTTATCCAGAGACTCATTCCAGGAGCTCTTCAGGACATCCAAGAGGCCATCAGCACTGTCTCGCTCAGCCTGATGGGCATCACATCCCATCTGCCACTGTCTGCCGAGCATCTCCGGCTGCAAGGTCTTCCTGTCTGAATTCAGCACAGCCAGGATGTGCCGGCAGGGCAGCTGGAAGACCTGGTTGAAGTGGCAAGTGCAGCTGCTCAGGCCTTTCAGGTCCACCCTGTGGGCATCCTCCAGGACCTGTATGCTGAGGGCATCCTCCCCAGTGCCTATCAGCTGCACGGACTTCTGAACCACCGCAAACTCACTCAGGCACAGCCTGGCAGCGGGTTCCATGCAAATATCTCTCAAAGACTGCTTGATGAGTTCTTCAGTCCTTTGGCTAATCTCCTCCTCACTGTCACCCTCCAGGTTTTCTGTGGCCTCCAGTTTAGCTACAGGAGATGAAGGATCTAACGAGGACTGAGGGCTCGCGGGCTCACTCCAGAGAGCCTGGGGGATTTCAGGCTGACACTGAAGAGCTGCAGACAGCCGAGGAGCTGCCGGTGGACTCTGGAGAACAATCACGGGACTCTTAGCAGCTGTGAGGCAGGCTGCCACCGGCTGCTGCTGCTGAGCTGCTGGCATGGTGGGGGAGGCCTGGACGGAGCTCTGAGATGGCTTACCCTGGCACACCAGGGGAGCTGCCCGAGCAGCACGGTGATCAGGATGGGGAGCGGAGCACATCATGGCATCAGGAAGGCTCTTAGAAATGCACTTTTGGTAGTGCTGGGCTAAGGAGGTGATGCAGTTCTCCAGTGAGAGCCCAGCGCTGAAAACCTGGCTCAACCCCTGGGTGACAACCTCCAGGTCCCTGAAGTAGCTACTGCTCTCCCCCCAACTCCTCTCCCTGTGCACGGCCCAGATCTCCTCATCGAGCAGCCAGTGAATATAGAGCTGAGGCAGCAAGTCGGGTGTCACGAGGTCCCTCAGGAGGGTGTGCATCTTCCTGCGGGAGCTCTTGGTGGCTGCGCACATGGTGTCGCCCAGGGCAGCCAGGATCAGGCTCTCGGTGTGGCCCTCCAGGGCCAGCTGCTGGATCTGCTGCTGCAGGTGCTTGCAGAGGTGGAAGACTGAGAGCTGCACCTCTGCTGCGGGAAAGGCCTGGGCGAGTGCTGGCAGCTGGGGGAGGCCGGGGCCCACCAGGAGGAGCCGGGTCTCAGCCCAGGCAGGGTTGAAGGCCCTGAACGCCCCGTACATGCAGGCCAGGCTTCCCGGCGACTCATCCCGCGGGACGGCGAGATGCACCACCCTGGCCATGCCGCCCCGCAGCGCCGGGGCCGGCCCGGCCACCAGGAAGACGTAGAGCGCCCGGCCCGCCGGCCCGCCCGCCCGGTGCACCAGCAGCGCCCGGGGAAAGCGGGCGAAGACGCCGCCCATGGCCGCGCTCTGGAAGCTGACGGAGGCCATGCCGCCGCCCGCGCCCAGCTCGTAGGCCACCAGGGATCCGCNGCGGCTCCTTCCCGGCCGCCTCCCCCGGCCCCGGTGACCGAGCCCAGGCAGCCAGGATGGCGGCCAGCGCGGCGCGGCGCTCCTCCAGCTCCCCGCCCTCGCACTGCATCAGCAGGTTGGCCAGCTCTAGGCTGAGGGACCGGACTCTCTCCGCCCTGCCCTCCGGCGAGCCCCGGCCGCAGCCCGGGAGGCCGGCCGCGGGGGCCGGGAGCTGCCGGTGCCTCCTCTGCCAGCGCCTGCACACCATGCCCTCCTCCACACGCCGCCGGTGCGCCTGCAGCACGGCCAGGACGTGCCTGCAGGGGAGCCGGTAGCGGCGGTGGAAGCCGCAGCTGCAGCTCCGGCAGTCCCGGCTCACCCGATGCGCGTCTTCCAGCAGCCGAACCGCGAGGCTGCCCGGTGCGGGGCTGAGCAGCTGGGTGGACGTCTGCACCACCTCCCACTCCTCCAGGCACAGCCAGGAGCCCAGGTCCGTACAGCTCTCCTGCAGCGCGGCCAGCACGCGGCCCATCCCCGCCACGGCAGCCTGCCCGGCGGGCTCGGGGCACTCGGCAAGAGCCAGAGCGCCAGAAACGGGGCCTGGTGCTGCTGCAGCACCAGCACGCACATCGGGCTTCTCCTGGAGGCTGCTCCGACCGTCCTCCTCGGTGCTTGAGAAACCCCGGTTCAGGCTTTCCAAGTCTGTGGAATCAAGGCAGTCTGCACACTCCAGAAAACGAAGAACATTCGCCTCCAAGGACGGCTGCTGGCCGAAGAAACTGGATATTCGGTGCGTGATGAGGTCCAGGCTGTCCATGTACGTGCTGCAGGAGTGCGGACCTTTCTCTGCGTGCATGCACCACAGCAGCTCGCAGCAGAACCAGTTGGCTCGCAGGTAGTCGTACAGCTCCGGGCTGACCACATGCTTCATCAGCTGGGACAGGGCATCCAGACCTGCAGCCGAAGGGGAAAACAGGGCCTTCTGCAAGGCCAGCATCAGGTTCTGCTTGAGGGAGGAGGAGATTTCCGCTTCCCTCACGTTCTTCTCAAGCAGTCGGACAGTGTGATAGACAGAAAGGAGCACCTGAGCAGAGGGAAAGAGCTCATGGAGGATGGCTTTGTGACAGAAGGACACATCCATGAAAACAGCCTGGACCTTTTGCCACTCGGGGTTGAACTGCTTGAAGATGGTCAGCATTTTCCTGACGCTGTGCCCTGTGTCATCCTTCAGCAGTGACAAGTGCACCACTCTCCCCACTCGCTCCTTACTCTCTACAAGGAGAGCATAGAGAACGTGTCCCCCCTCGCTCAGCACCCTGTGCAGCAGGAGGCTCTCGGGGAACTGCATAAACGAGCTCTTCATCTTGCTGGTCTGGAAGCTGAGTCTGTCCAGGCCATGGTCACTGTCTGTGCTAATTGAGGCCAGCGAGCCCCTGTCCACCCTCAGGAAGGTTTTCATGACCTCAGCAACCCTGACGAGCGCTGAGGCTGAGGCATTTTCCTTTGCTGCTTCAGGGAGCATGGGAACCCTGTACGGAGCAGGCACCCCATCCACCAGTTGTCCTGTGACCACGTGCGAGTCCTCATCCGCTGCAGCACTGCTGTCAGTCCTACCCATCCACTGCTGCTTACGCAGTTTTGTTGCGGGGCCGTCACGTGCCATGGTGCTTGGCGTCGCAGCGGTGCCTGTGGTCAGGGAGAACACCGGGTCCGCATGGATGTGGTTGCTGTTCAGTTCGCTGATCACAAGCCTGTCTATGTCCTCCTGATACTGCAACACAAAGTAAGCTGGACACAACCTGGGCTGTTGCTTTCTCTTCTTGCTGTATTTTTGGGTCCGGGCACAACCAAACTTCACCTGCATGAACCTGCAAAGGTTGAGAAAGCATTAATGGGGGAAGCAATGGCAGTGTACGCTGCCGGCATTTAATTTTGACTTTTCTTGCATGCCAACTCTATATTCAATTAGTGAGCACAAAAAAACCCCCACATGTGCCAGTCAGACATGCAGGCTGGCTTTCTGCTCAGCAAAGTCTGGGGCAAGAAAGCTCAAACACAGGAGGAACAAAGGAACCGAGAGTTACAACAGCCACAACCAGACACCACCGGGCTCTTGTTTCCAACAGTGCCTCTGTTTCTGCTCTCCAGACAACAAAGCCATCAACAAAAACTTGATACCTGCATGTTTGTGTCTTACTGTGTTAAAGCACATATTTCTGCAACTCCTCTGTATCTAGAGGAGCAGGCTAGCACATAGCAAGAAAGGCTTCAAGGTTAAATTATATTTTAAGAAGGCAAGGGGAGCAGTTGTGTAATGGAGAATGACCTTGCAGCCTTCGCACAGGCGAGCAGATCCACCGATGTGGATGGAAACGAGACGGCGTCACGGCATCACTAGACCTGTTCCAATAAGCAAAAGCTGCAGAATCAAGTACTGCAAGAGGGAAACCTGACAACACCTTTCTGTTGTAGTGAGGTAAAGGCAGCTAGGGAATGCTAACAGACCCAACATTCAGCATCCTGCTACTGGAGCAGAAAAAGGCAGGAGCTGCAGTTCGCTAGCAATTTCAAAGATCAGAGCTACAGGTTCTGCTACAAGAGGCAGCAAGAACTGCTGAAGCGAAAAGCAGAGTCGAACAGAGCTAGGCAGCAGAGACAGGACAGCGGGGTGCTAGCGGGGAGCGAGGGGCCGGCGAGAGGGCTGGGACACAGCGAGGCAGGAGGCAAGAGCGACGAGGAGCAGCCGAGGCCGTGGCAGCGGCCGGCACGCAAGACAACCGACAGCGTTCCCCTCTCCAGGTGCGCTCCTCCACCAGGATCAACCCTCCCGAGGTGACAGACAGCCGGGTTACAGGAGCAGCCCGACCGGCTGCAGGCAGCTGCCTGCGGCGCGCTCCACGGCGGGCAGGGCGCTGCCGCGTGCGCCCCTGCCCCCAGCCCGCCCCGGGCGCTGCTGCGGCGAGGC
>VZTL01003572.1:19625-45057 GCA_013400535.1 Scopus umbretta | reverse complement strand
GCGGGGTGCTGCTGCTGGACAAGCCGTGCGGGGAGGCACGAAGGTGCTGCTGCTCGGTGCTGGGCTTTCTGCAGCCCTGAGAGAGCTGTGCCGTGCCGTGCCGTGCCGTGCCGTGCCCAAGACCAGAGCAGCCATTGCAGCTTCCCGCTGTGGGGGACAGGTACAGGCCAGGCAGCAGCAAGGGGCTGGAAGACCCTGGCATTGGGCTGGCCCTGCGAAGGCAGTGAAGGTGGCTCCCTGGCTGAGCGCTGTGGAGCAGCCCGTGGTGCCCTGGCAGCTCTCTGGGCATTGTTCTGCCTCCGGGAACAATTGCTGGCTCCTGAGGGATGTCCCGTGACTGGACACGGTCTGCAACCCCATGTTGCCACAGGCCCCTGAGCCCTGCGCCTTTTGGACAGCCAGTGCCCACCCAGCCCCACGCCTTGGGGTGGCAGCTGGGGACCAGGACTGGCCAGGGGGTGCAGGGCCCCAGTGCTGAGGGCAGGGAGCCAGAGGCTGCATGGGGGTTCTGCCTGGGTGCCGGGACTGTGGAGCCATAACACTGGGTCCCATATCCTCACTGGAACCAGGGCGAGTGCCCAGGTCCCCGTCATGCAGTGCCGCAGCTGCCTTTCACCTCCCGCTCCTTTCCACAGGGCTAGTGGGACTGGCGACCCCGGCCCCTGCGGGCACCCGTTGCTGGGGCTCCAGGCACGGGCACAGATCTGCACCAGCACCATCGTTTGGAGGGACACAGCCCTTCTGGGGTCTGGCTGCACTTCCCACCCATGGCTCTGCCCACACCCAGAGCCCCATGACAAGTGCTCGGGCCCTGGCTCTCCTGGGGGGCACTGAAGCTGCCCCCAACATCGTGCTGAGTGGGGGTATCTGCAAGCGTGCCACAGGCTGCACAGGCGGCAGGGGCTGCCCCAGGCGCTGCTGCCTGTCCCCAGGGCTGCACCGTGCCAGCGCCGCGTGGGGCTGCAGATGAGTCTGCTGGTGTGGCGTGTTGCAAGGATGGAGGCGCTGGAGCTTCTGGGGCTTTCCCTGCCGGCTCTCTTCCGGCAGCGCATGTCCCTGGGAGAGGCAGGAGGGCTCTAGCATGCTCAGTCGGGCAGGCTGCCTGCACATGCACATGCGTGTGCATGTGCACATGCAATCCAAGCCAGCCGGATGTGGACACGTGCGTGCGTGTGCAGTCCACGCTGTCTGTGTATGTGCGTGCAGGGGTGCGTACAGTCCACACTGCGTGTGCGTGTGCCATCTAAACCATGCGTGCCTGTATGTGCCCATCCGCAGCCCAGGCTGGCTGGGTGGCACCATGTGCTTGCCAGCAGCCAGCTACGTGGGGACCCCCTCCCATCGGTGTGTCCCTGTGTGCGGGACGGAGGTGACGTACAGGTGGGATGACCTGTTCTGGGAGCACACGGAGCCACGAGAAGAGGAACAGTGCGGGGCACTGGCTCCACCGTGCCAGGGCATCCCCGCTCCCTGCAGGGGCTGTCCCTGTCCCTGTCCCTGGGTGGGCATGGGGGACAGTGCCCGGCTTGTGTCAGCCCTGGGGAGAGTCGGTCCCGACAGGCCAGCAGGCTCCGCACAGGGCCAGCTGGGACGTGTCGTGGCTGGGGGGACCCACTCTGCCCCTCGGCTCTCCTAGACCCTCTCCAACCTCACAACTAGGCCAGGCAGGAGCACCATCCCGGTGACACAGCCCTGTCCCCTTCCTGTGTCCCTGCTCGGTGCCCGCCCTGGGAGGTGCCACATTCCTGGGTGCTCCCTGGGCTGGGCTGCCCCGGTCACTATTTCCACCCCGGTGGAGGTCTGGCCGGCAGCTCTGCCCTGCGCGGCTACACCCATTACTCACACTGCGCGTCCCCAGCCACATGAGCTAGACACGGCAGCAGGACAGGGCAGGGGTCACCGACGCGGGTCCCCCGTGTGGCATGGGTTTCTGTTGCATGCAACCCCAATGTCTGCCTAGAAGCAGCTTCCCCTGGACCCCCGCGGTACCCTGAACCCCAGCACCCCTGGGACCTGCTCCTGTGTCCACCACGGCGTCCCCCCGGCTTGGCCATGGCACTACCGCCAGTGCAGGGACGACAGGGGCTGCTCTGGAAGACAATGTCAGTCATTACAGTGATTACCCGGGCAGCTGAGATACCGTGGAGAGATAGCGGGGAAAAATGTAGCCCTGGTAGATTTTGGTGCCGTGGCCCTGCCCTCCTGCAGGGTGCAGGTCTGGGAGTTTTGGTGCCACCGGGAATGTCCCAGGCAGCTCAAGGTTGTGGGAGACATGCCGAGGGTGGCTGCTGAGCTGTGACCCCAGGACCACCGTGGTTGCTGTGCAGGGTTCCCCTTCCCACCACCTGCCCTGACCCTGTTCCCCCTGATTGCCACTGGCATGTTCCTCTGGCTTTGCTACCACCCTGCTCAGGCGTTGCCACGTTTCTGTGTCCCGCGCCAGGGATGCTGCCGGGGTCTCCATCCTGGGTCTTCAGAGGAGAGGCAGGGAAAAGCTGCAGTGGGGCACGGGTGGGTCGTGGCACCTCCCTCCAAACCCCACCCCAGGTCTGACTTTCCTGGCCTCTCCCCATGGAGCTTTCCTCGCCCTCCGCTTCCCCCTTGGGACAGTAATTACAGCAGTAATTAGGAAGACAATTATTCCTGCTGAATGGAAACAGCTTAATCTGATTCTCCCTCCTTTTGGCAGGTTTCACCCCACGCCCACCCACATGGGATGCCAGGGATGGGCCTGCCACCCAGCCCAGCACTGGGAGCCATGCACCGCCGTGGGTCCGACCCCCCGCTAGGAGCGGGGCAGGCCGTGAGCCCTGACCCATGCCCAGGGGATGCCCTGTGCACCGGCGTGATGCAGCCACTGGACCCTGACCCACGGCTGGGAGCAGGGGGCTGCTGAAGGGGACAGGGCATGGCTCTGCACACGCAGTCCCCTGGGAGGGCAGCGGATGAAGGGGATATCCCCAAAACAGGAGAGGGTGATGAGGTGAACAGCAAAGGGCTGATGGCGCCTGCAGGCCAGGAGGGGGATAGGAGCATCACCATCCTGCAGGACCTCCCTTCCGCAGCACCGGTGGTCGGCAGGCGAGGTGGTACCCACAGGCTCAGCCCTGTGCGTGGGACTGTCCCACCCGGGATGCCCTCCGTCGAACCAGGGAGGAGAAGGGAAGAAGGGTCACAACCCCCACACAACTCTTGCACAGCCTTTCCCTCAGCGCCCTGGGGGGAGCAGGGAGAGTAGCACTGTGGCGTGTGGCGCCCCAGACTCTTCCCTGACTGACGGCTGCACCAGAGCCAGTGGCTTTCTGTGCCCTGGCATGGCCCCACCACACTCACTGGTAGTGGAGAGGCCGTCGCCGACATCCAGGGGGCTGCGGGCAGGTGCTGGCAGTGCACCCAGCCCAGCCCGGGCACGCCGCTGCCGCCTGGCTGGGCTCCCTGCAGGCTGCGCCGGAGCAGCCGTCCCGTCCTACCGGTCCCCCCAGCTCGAGGGCTGCAGCCGGGATGCTGCCGGGGAGGCCGGGCCCTGCCTGGGTGTGGCTCGTTACCTGTGTGGCAGGAATTAGCTGGGCTCAGGCACCAGCCCTGCTCCCTCCGCCCTGCCGGCACACCTTAAATCCCAGCTCGTCGCACCCCGGGCCCAGACCCGGCTGCCCAGGGCACCATGGAACTGCCTCCCACCTGCCTCCTCCTCTTCCTTGTGGCCCTGCTCCCCATCGCCGCACGGTCTGGCCCAGCCCTGCACATGGCTGGAAGAGAGGAGCCAGGGATGGGTGAGTGCAGCTGGGGAATGTCCCGGGGACAGGGATGCTCCAGGTGCTGCTGCTGCCCAGCGGTCCCGGCTGCTCCCTGTGGTGCCGGGTGTCCGCAGGGGCACGGGGCTGTGGGTGATCAGAGTCCGGCCCTGGGGGGGCTGCTCAGCACCCTGCTCTGCAGCCCTCCCCAGTGTCCCGGCTGCTGTGTCCCACAGTGAAGCCGGGGTACTGCTACCACATCCCAGAGGTGGAGGACCCGCTGGACGAGGTCTGTGGTGCTTGCCGCAAGGATGCCTCCTGCTCCCGCTGCACTGGTGATGCTGGCTGCCCTGGTGCAACCAAGTGCTGTCCCAGCAAGTGTGGCTACACATGCCAGGAGCCCGTGCTGGGTGAGGGCTCAGCGCCGTGGCGGTGGGGCTCTGGCGTGGCGGTGTGGTGAGCACAGGGACCGGCGACAGGAGGGCTGAGCCAAGCAAACTGGGAAGAGGGTTCCCTGGGGTGCCCCTGAGCTCTTGCTGGATGCTGCAGACCCTGGGGGTCACTATGCTGTGCAGCGGGGGAGCACCTGGGCTGCTGGTTCATGGGGCAGGTGGGCGCAGAGCCAGCTGCCAGCAAAAAGTTCGGTGGCGAGAGGGGACTGGAGCTGCGCGGACTTCTCCGAGAGCCCTGGGAGCACCAAGCCCAGCGGCGTCCCTGTCCTGTCCCCGGCTCAGCCTGTCCCCCTTGACTGCGCAGATTTCTGCTACCTGCCCTCCGTCTGCGGGAGCTGCAAGGCGCTCTTCCACCGCTTCTTCTTCAATGCCTCCAGCCAGCAGTGCGAGGAGTTCATCTATGGTGGCTGTGGTGGCAACAGGAACAACTTCGTGACCAAGAGTGAATGCTTCCAAGCCTGCTCCCACATCGGTAACTAGCTGTGCGCTGTGTGCAGCATACCACGTGCTGCGACTGGCATCTGTTCCTGCCCCTGGCGATGCCCACCCCGGCACCGCTCTTGACGCTCTGTCTCTCAGTTCCAGGTGCCCAGTAGTGCCGGCCCGGGGAGCGCGGCAGCCTCTGCACGGCCCCTGCCCAGGGGAAGCTGCCGCCGGCAGCCATGTCCCTGTCCTTTCAGGGAGCTGTTCCCTGCAGGGCTGGCGGTGACAAGGGCTGCTGCCCAGGGCAGCTGTGCCGGTGACTGTGGCTCACCCGGGATGCTTGCCAGCCCGAGGGCAGGGACGTGCGCCCGCAGTGACATGGCTGCCCTCTCCTGTGCCGTGGTGCCCGGCCTGGCTCTCTCCTGGGGCAGTGACACTTCAATACAAGGACGGGTCCTTGGATGAGCACGTCTGGGTCTTGTCCTTCCTGCCTGCGCAGGCAGGAGTAAGCAGTGCCCGTCCCTCTGGACCACCCCACCTTGCTGGGACCGGCTGGTGGGTGCCATCGGCAGCACTGCGTGGCGGCCCCAGGGCTCACCCCAGCCACCACCCTGTAGCTTCTGCTGCCTCTGGAAGAGCTCCCAGCCCTGGCTCTGCCCTTAAGCTGCCGATGTGACCTGGCTGGGAGCTAAAGAAACCTAACAGAGGAGAAATGGCCCCTGCCTCGATGGATGCCCCAGGGTGGTGCTCATCCTGCAGCCTGCTCTGGGCCCGGGGCTGTGCCTGCACTGCATCGCTGGTCCTGCGGTGCCGACCCTGGCATGCACTGAGCCCCCTGGCCCCAACCCTGGTGGGACCGTCACTTCCCTGGTGAGCCCTGGGTGATGCTGGGGCTGCTCCTGGAGCACAAGGGGCTGTCCCCGGGCCTGGTGGGGCCAGCCTGGCACTGCCAAGACTTGGTGCCGTTGGAGGTGGCCACACAAGCGCTTTATTGCTGGAGGTGGTGGGAGGGGACAGGCCAGCTGGGACCCATGACCACCCCATGTCCCCTAAGAAGGTGTCTTCCTGCTGTGGAGCTGCTGCTCTTCTGTCATACAGCATCTGAAAAGGAGGATGTGCTTTTAGGAAGCCCCGAGGCCATGGGGGCTAGGGACCAGTGGCCACGGTTGCAGCTGAGCAAAGCCCTGCAAGAGCTCTCCCCGGCTCTGGCAAGAGCTCCCTCCTGCTCCGCTTCCCTTCAGGTCCCCTCGCCCTGAAGGCGCATCTCTTTTGGGAGCAGAGCGATGGCGCAGCAGCAGAAGCTGGCCCTGTGGCAATGCTGAGCTGGGAGCATGCTGAGGGCTGTGCTCTTCATGCAGGTCTGGCTGGCACCCCGTGTGCTCTGGTGCCAGCCCTGGCTCGGTGGCCCTGAGCCCCCTTACCACCAGGCCCCTGTCTGCAGACGCGGCCACAGCCATTGCTGCAGCACTTGTGGCCCTAGGGACACTCCTTGTCAAGGCTGCACGGGTCCAAACGTGTCCCACGGGCCCTGGGGATGGGGCACGCTCCCTCTGTGCCCGCAAGGCAGAGCACCCTGCTGTGGGGCACGTGGCTAGGGGGCACCCCATGGCTCGCAGGGCAATGCCTGGGCCCTGGCTGGCTGAGCTGCACCTCACCTCCAGGGACGTCCATGCAGATGCGGCCGCAGCTGGTGCGGGTGCACCCCTGTCCCCAGGGACACTGTGAGTCAGCCTCGCACTCCTCCTTGCACTGCTCGGCACTGCGTCGCGGCACAGCGACAGCGTCGCGCTCTGCAGGCAGGAGAGGACAGTCGTGTGGCAGCTCTGAGCTGAGGCCATGCGTACTCGTCACTTGCATGGAAAGAGAGGGAGGCATGGAAAGAAGGATGGAGGCAGATCATGTCCCTGGAGCGGGGAGGGTGCAGGATCCTGCAGGCACAGCCACCTCGGCAGCCCCTGGCACGGGTTCTGGCGTGGTGACGGCTCAGGGCCCCACTGGAGAGGGAGGGCCAGGGTGCCCCTGTGGGGGCAGTGCCAGGGAGATCCCAGGCTCCATCCCCACTGGGCTCAACGGGGCAGGGGGACCCGTGCCCCGCTGCAAGAGCTGACCTGGCAGAGAGGCTGGCATGCAGACGTGGCCACAGCCATTGCTGCAGCACTTGTGGCCCCAGGGACACTCCTCGTCAAAGCTGCACAGGTCCAGGCACGTCCCCGCCTCCCTGGGGATGGGGCACACTCCCACTCTGCCTGCAAGGCAAGCACCCGGCTGGGGACACCCCACCGTGGGGCACCGCGGGGTGGCCCCGCACGGCTCCTGGCTCTCACCTCCGGGGATGTCCATGCAGGCGCGGCCGCAGCCAGTGCTGGTGCACCTCTGTCCCCGGGGACACTGCGAGTCGGCCTCGCACTCCTCTGCGCACCAGCCACCGGCCCTCTCCCGGCTCTCTGCAGGGGCACGGCGACCCGCTGTCACCCAGCTGCCCTGGGGGGGCTGGTGGCTGGCTCCCCCTGGGCAGGCTGCTCCCACTACCTCTGGGCACGACCGTGCACTCCCAGCCGCAGCCCGTGTTGCAGCACTTCTCCTCTCGCTGGCAGACGCTGTCATCCAGGCACCGGCTCCTGTGCCTGCGCCGGGGGTCCCAGCACGGCTCTGCCCGAGGGCACTGCCCAGGGTGCTCTGTGGGAGGAGAGGAGCTGGGCGAGGGTGCAGGCTCCCCACGCGTCCCGGCCCCGCTCACATGCCGCTGCCCTGTGCCAGCGGCCAGGCTGCCAGCTCTCACCTCTGGCAGGGCGGGTGCAGCGCATGGTGCAGCCAGAGAAGCAGCACTTCTCCTGCCGGGGACAGTCCCTGTCATGGGCACAGGAATCCTCCTCCATGCACAGTTCTGGCGTCTGCTGTGGCCTCACCTTCGGGCACTCGCCAGGTTTGTCTGAGAGGAGTGGGAAGGGGCAGCCGGGGCAGGAGCAAGCACTCGCCTACGCTGTGGGCTCCCGCCTTCCCGGAGCCTCGGGACACGCTGATGGCTGGACCCCAGGGGGACTGAGCGCCTGCCCCGCAGCAGCACCACCCCACGTCCTGCCTTGCAGGAGGTTTGCCAGCATGCCTGGTGGCGTGCGGCACCGCCATCTCGGTGACTGTCTCCTCACCTCGTTCGGGGGCTGAGCACACGTGGCCACATCTGCTGCTGCAGCACTTCTCAGCTCCTGGGCACTGCCAGTCCCCAGCGCAGGTGGTGCCGCATGGGGCCGCGGTGGCCAGCGCCTCCTCAGCCAGGGGACAGATGCCCGGTTTCTCTGGGAGGCAGGAGGCAGTGGGGCTGGGGATGTGGGGGGCAACAGCGGGTCTCCCCCACCCAGACCTGCAGCCTCTGGAGATGGGGGAGGACACCCGTGCCCGCTGCTTCCCTGCCCTGCCCAGCATGGGGCTGAGCGGCTCGCACCTTGGGACGGGGGCAGGCAGGCATAGTCGCAGCCACGCAGGCAGCACTTCTCCTCGCCGGGACACTCGGAGTCATGCTGGCACCAGGCTCTGCAGTCGTAGCTGGGGAACAGCCCGGCATGGGCTGGGCAAAAGCCGGCCTTCCCTGCAGAGCGTGGCATGGGGTGGCTGCGGTGCCTCCAGGATGGCTGTACAGACCTGCACCGCAGCCCGGCCGCCCCTGTGGGGCACGCAGCCTCCTTGGCATCGCGGCCCCCTAGGCACCGTGGCTCCCCCGGCACCATGGTGCTGGGTGCACCGCTCGCTGCAGCACGACTCTGTCTCACAGCAATGCTGTGGCATCTCCTCCCACAGGAACCACAGGGCTGGCACCAGAGCCCTCTGCCGAGGGGCATGGGGGCTGCAGAGAGGTGCTGCCCTTGCCCCTGTGGTTCGCCAGATCCAGCCGCCCCCCGTGTCCCACCTTGGTGCTCAGCGCTGCACGACCCCCTGCACCGGCCACCGCAGCACGTCTCCCCGCTGCCGCAGTCTCCATTGCTCTGGCACCTCGTCCCCTCCTGCCAGGCTGGTGCAGCCGTGGGGGCCCCTGCGAGGCAGACGGCTCATGCCTGCACGTAGGGCTGAGGATACCAGCAGGGACTGGGACACATTCATCCCCCTCACCAGCTCCCACCCAGCCCTCGGTGGGACAGCAGCTGAGGAGGTTTCATGGCACTGCCCAGCTCCTGTCCCATCCGTGGCACTCTGGGCTGCACCGGTGCCAGCAGCGTATCTCTGGGCACGGGCAGTCCCCATCCCTGTGGCAGCTCTTCCCCTGGTGCTACTCTGCAATGCAGGCAGCAGCAGGGCTGGAGCAGCGTCTGCCCTGTGTGTGTCAAGGGGTCCCAACCGCAGCACAGGGCAGCTTGGCACTGGGGACCCTGAGGAAGCCAGGGTGCAGGTCCCTGGGGGTCCCAGCCCAGGTGGGTCCCCGCAGTCCTCCTCTTCAAGCACTTTGCCTGGGGCCCCGTCCCCTCGGCTCCCGGCACTGCTCGGAGGCACAGCCTTGGGGACCAGAGCAGGCAGAGCTGTCAAAGCTCCGGGATGGCTCCTGTCCCCCTCACCTTGGCCGTGTGTGCGGCACTTCTGGCTGCACCGTTGGTGACAGCACTCCTCAGATGGGGGACAGTCCTGGTCCTGGCGGCACCTCTGCTGGAGATGTGGCTGCAGGGTGGCTGGGGCAGGGCTGATGTCCTCTGTGCCGTGGAGCAGGGCCCGGCCGGTGGTGGAGGCAGCAAGGAGGTTAGAGCAGGATGGTGGCCTCGCTGTCTTCTCGCCTCCCCCGCCCAGCACCCACCTGATCCCCACCCTGGCCCCTCTCTGCCTGTCATGGGTAATGCCCCGGCAGCACCATGGCCCTGAGCGCTGTGTCTCCCTGTGCACGTGTCTGGGCGATGCTGGTGCACAGCCAAAGCTGCAGCCCTGCCGGCAGCACTCGCCTCCTGTGGCACCACATTGGCAGGAGGCCCTGGCGCGGGGAGGCTGCAGCGGGAGGTGGTGTTGGCCCCGGGCACAGCCAGGCTCACCGTGCAGCGGGGACAGGCAGGTGAGCCCGCAGGTGAGGCGGCAGCACTTAGTGCTGCCAGGGCAGTCATCGTCCTTGGCGCAGGGGTCCTGGCATGGTGGGTCGGTGCCTGGCAGGGGGCTGGTGGGGCAGGCGCCAGGTTTCACTGGGGACAGCAGTGAGAGGTCAGGGACAGGCAGCAGCTCTCCTGCCAGCCCTGGCAGAGCCCACCCCGGTGAGCATGGTGCAAGGGGGCCCTCGTTGTGCCATAGCTCTGTGCCTTGGGGTGGCTGCAGCCCTGTGGCACCACCCCTGGTCCCTGAGCCACGGCCCTGCCCATGCCGCCCCTTCCATCCTGTCTCACCGGCCGGGGCTGCTGGCAGGCACTGGCGGCCACAGCTGCTGTCACAGCATTCCTGCATGTCCGGGCAGTTGCTGTCACCTCGGCACTGCTCCTGGCACAGCCCCGCCGGCCCTGGCTGCGCCTCAGGGCACTCGCTGGGTTTGGGTTGGACTGTCAGAGCAGAGAGGGCGTGAGGCTTCAGCATCCCCTGCTGGTTGCCCTGCCTACCCTAGGACTCCCTGGCCCCTCACCGTGGTCCACACGTGCCCGGTGCCCAGCACCGCATCCCGGCATTGGGTTTTCCTGGCATCCGCCAGGAGCTGCCGGTGTAGGGGAAGCAGTGCGCGGCCAGCCCAGGGGCCCATGGAGGCAGGGAGGGGGCATACTTCTACAGCATGGAGGGGCCCTACGGCCGCCCCGCAGTGAACCGGAGCTCTCCCACTGCCGCGCTCCCAGCCAGCCCCTGTGGAGCCCTTACCCTGCACCGGCTCCAGGCAGGCAGGGCCACAGCCCAGCGGGCAGCACTTCTGCGCTCCCAGGCAGTCCTTGTCCTCCAGGCAGGGGAAGGAGCAGGGGTAAAAGAGCCCCTCGGGAGCCACTGCTGGGCAGGCACCGGGTTTCTCTGCAACGCCGAGTGGTGTGGGGCCGAGAGGTGATGCACCAGCGACGTCCCTCGGCAGCACCGGGAAACCTGCCCCTGCCTGGCCCTGCCAGACCACTCCGCCTGCCCCTGCCGGACCCCTCTGCCTGACCCTGGCTGGACGCCACCATGTGCCCCGTCCCAGACCCCTCCACATGCCCCATGCCAGCCTTGGGAGCCATGGGCAGGAGGCTGCCAGCAGCGCACAGAGAGCTGCTCTGTGGCAATGGGGACAGCACAAGGACAGGGACAGGGACAAGGGAGAAAGGTGCCGGCTGCCCTGGGACAGAGGTGGTGCTGGTGGCTGTGCTGTGGTAGCGTACCTTCTGCCCGGGGGGTGCAGCGAAGCCGGCACTCCTGGAAGCAGCACTTCTGCCAGCCGGGGCAGCTGGAGTCATTGGTGCAGAGCGGGGGCTCCAGGCGCAGGCAGCGTGTGAAGTCCCGTGGGCACCTCCCCGGCTTCTGGGACTCGCCTGCGGTGGGACAGCGGCATCAGGGCAGTGCCAGGAGGCAGAGCTCCTCGCTCTCCATCCCCCTGGAGCAGGGACCTTGTCCCCCCTGCAGGAGACATGGGACCAGAGCGGGGAGTGCAGCCTGGGGGGGCAGGGTCCTGGCAGGAGCTCGGCCTCTCGGGGCCCCATGCCAGGGCCCTGCCTCACACTGACCCTCCCTCGCTGGCACAGCAGTGCCTGGCCACGGCAATGCCTGGGGCTGCCAGGGGTACAGGCAGCCCTGCTGCCGTGGCAGGAGAGGGACTGGCTGGACAGGGGCTGGAGACTCCCCTGCAGCACGGCCCCGGGGCAGCTGTACCCCCACGCCAAGACCTGCGCAGCACAGCGTGGCATGGTGTGGCACAGCATGGGATGGCACTGGGCTGCGTGTGCCCTCGCAAGGCAGCGAGTGCCACAAAGACTGTTGCTGGCCCTGCCAGGGAGAAGCTAGCACCAAGTCAGCACCGGCTGGAGGTCAGTATCCATCCCTGAGCATCCTGCTGCCCCGTGCATCCTCACTGCAAGCTGCATGCTCCCCGCAACTGCCTCGTCCTCCTCTTCTTCCTCCTTCTCCTCCTCCTCTTGGCACCCTGTGCTCATCTTGGCCACACTGGGAAAATCGGGACAGTCCTGCCTTTGGCACAGGCATGGGCGAGCTCCAGCTGGCGCCTGAGCCCAGCTCCTGCCTGCCAGCTGAAGATGCTGTGGGAGCAGCAGTTCCTGCAAACACCCCTGGCCGGCTCCTGGCAGGGCCGTGCTGTTTGGGCTGCAAACAGAGACTCTGCCAGGAGGTTTCACTCCAAACAGCAGCTGTTTGGTTAAAACAAAGAAGGACCTGGCCATTGTCTCGGGGCAGGCAGAGCAGTGCTGCAGCCGGGCACAACTGCCCCCGGCATCTCCCCCATGGTGGGGGGGACCCGGCAGCAGGGGTCTGTGCCTAGGAAGCAGCACCCACAGCCTGGGCCCCCTCTGCCAGGGTTTGGGTCTGCCCCCGTGGTGGGAGGCCGCATGCAGGGGTGGGGAAGGCATGGGGGTTGTGAGGAGCAGAGCCCAGACACCACAGAGCCGCAGGTGCAGGGGCCCGTGCCTAGCCCCCTCCTCGCGCCGTGCAGCCCCCGCTGTGCCCAGAGACCCCTCCTCGGCAGTGGGCCAGGTGCTGGGCTCTGCAGGCACAGATGTCCCAAATCCGAGTCTGCCACTGCCAGCGCGGGGCTGCCCAGGGAGGCCGGGAGGGCCCTGGCTGCGCACAGCACCCCTGGGTGCTGACAGCTGCTGCGCACGCAGGGTGCAGGGGGTGCACATGGGTGTACAGGGGCTGCGTGTGGGGGTGCAGGGTGTGCACACGTGCCCGTGCAGCCCGGGGTGGG
Source organism: Scopus umbretta (assembly GCA_013400535.1). Lineage (NCBI taxonomy): Eukaryota > Metazoa > Chordata > Aves > Pelecaniformes > Scopidae > Scopus > Scopus umbretta. The sequence goes on along the minus strand of VZTL01003572.1, from coordinate 32,629 downwards.
AGTGGGCTCCCCTGAGGCAGCGAGGCTGCGGCGCAGGCACTGCAGCCGGCTGGGACGTGGTCCCCACCGGCACATGCTGGGCAGGGACAGAGGGGGACGTTAGGGGCATGGGGGGGCCGGGGTGCAAGGACCTGGCCCTGGAATGCCTGTGCCTGGCAGCTGCCAGGTTTGCCTGCTGCTACTCACCGCCTTTCTCCTCCGGTGCAGTGCCCGGCTCTACCCTGAGGAAAAGGAGCCCCAGGAGGAGGAAAACCCCCGGACTCATGGTGCTGCTGGGGGCGTCGTGTGTGGCCGGAGCTAAGCCAGGGCTGGGTTTAAAGTCTCTGGCGGAGGTGCCCAGGGTGATGGGGCAGCTGAAGCTGGGCTGCCAGCCGCCTCAAGCTGGCTGTGCCGCAGGCAGGAGGAGCAGGAGGAGGGGCAGTTCCCAGAACCTGCCGGCGCCCCGCCAGCCATCCCGCTTATCTCCGGCCGAACTGCGCTTTTGGGTCAGGGCGACCCGCGGGGCCAGGGAGGGCAGCTGGGGTCAGGCTGTTGCTGTCCCCCGCGGCGCACAGCCCCATCCCCGCCGCAGCCAGCTGCGACCCCCTGCCTGGGTTTCCCTCCAGCCCTGCTTGCCCCTTGCCTCCCTGGGGTGGGGGCCGTGAACAGACCCCACAGCTTGGCCTCAGCACGGCAGTGGGAGCAGCCAGAGGGGCTCTGCCACCAGGGTGCCACCCTGCAGCCATGGCTTGGCTCAGCTGGGCATAGCCTCCAGGCATGGGACCACTCAGGATCTGGCACCATTAGGTGGGAGAGGTGTCCTGGGCCAGCTTGGTGTCCCAGCATGATGACAGGACTGGGACCAGGGAGCGACTGGGTCCTGCTGAGGCCCCTTTCAGATGGGTGCTGCTCCCTGCCCCGTTCCTTGTCTGGGTGCTTTATCTACCCCAACCTGTGACTGCTTTTCCAACCAGGTCTTCACACTTTGGGATGCAAATGAGCCCTTCCTTCCTGCAAGGAATCCGAGGGAACTGGTTTCTGCACTCCAGCCCATGACTGCTGAGGGGACATTGGTGTGGCCCCCGGGCCCAGCAGGACAGTCACCACCGGGCAATGGTGGCTGGAGGGCCCTTGCATGGAAACAGGATCCTCTCCCGGCCTGAGGGCAGTGCCTGTCTGCAGGGACAGCTGCCAGGCAACTGCTTGCACCTTGCACCTCCCTCCCTGCCTGCGCACAGCACAGGGCCGCCTGCGCCTCCTGGGAACCCGCAGCAGAGCACAGGAATGGCGACCCAGAGCAGAAAGCGGCCATGCGCCAGTTTATTCTGTTTCACTGCTGTGAAGCGTCCGGGGCTGATGGGGATGCAGGGGTTTTCCTCCATGGCTAGGCTGCCAGGAGCCTTGCCCTGGTGCGGGGTGGTGCAGGCAGTGCATAGCACTTGATGGCACGGCTGGGAGGGGCTGGGGGTGCTGGGCACCCCGGCCAGCACCCCTCGGAGCAATGTCAGTCCCATCTTGCCAGCGTTGCAGAGGGTTCAGCGCAGGGACGGGCGCAGGGGGCAGCGGGCACCGCTGGCAGTAGCACCTCTTTGCTCACCCACAGGAGTGCAATGGCAGCGGGGTGGGGAGCAGCCCTGAAACAGCAGCTCCTGGTGAGGCTCCTCCTGGGCAGGGCTAGGCTGTGCCTGGAAGAGACAGATGAGGTGGTCGGTGCACGATGGGTGCTCTCCCGCTGAAGGATGGGGGGCTGTGGTGTGCCCCACCCTGGGCTCCCCTGAGTCTCCTCCACGCCGGACCTGCTGCAGGGGCGAGACCTGCGTGGTGCCCTGGGCTGCTGGGACCCTGGAGGTGGCGGGGTGCAGGGAGGCCTTACCCTGCAGCGGGGGGACGCACGCCCGGCCGCAGCCCCGCAGGCAGCACTTCTGGCCAGGGGGGCAATCCTTGTCCTGCAGGCACAGGAGGAGGCACTCGGCCACCTGGTCACCATCAGCCGGGGGCGGGCAGAGCCCGGGATGCGCTGGCATGTGCAGAGAGATGGAGGTGTGAGTGGCTGACCTCCTGTGGGCAGGGCACCCCTCCGGGGCGGGGGAGCTGCCTGGCCTCACCCCCCGGCTCCTGCCCCATGGGGACAGCGGCTGGGTCCCCGCGCTCCCATTGCCCCCCAGGAGGGCCACAGTGGGGGGCAGCCTCTGGGGAGGGCGGGTACAGCCAAGGAGGTGCCAGCCCTGGCTGGGTGGGCTCAGCCTGAGACAGGGCAGGGAAGGGACGCGGAGGGTCTCGGCCCCACAGGGCGCCGGTGGCTTTACCCTCGGTGGGCGGTTTGCAGACATGGCCGCAGCCAGTGGTGCAGCACTTGGCAGCCCTGGGGCAGTCGCCGTCGGTGTCACACAGCTCCAGGCAGGGTCCCAGCGAGCCCCGCAGCACGATGGGGCACGCGCCGGGCTTCACTGCGGCACGGCGGCTCCCTGGTGACAACGGGGACTGCGGCTGTGCTGGGGTCGTGCTTCCCCCAAGCCCTGCTCCTGCCACAGCCTTGGTCCCCATCCTGCACCCGTCCTGCCCCCTGTCCTGCCCCCCTCCTCCCTCCCAGAGCCCCATGCTGCCCTCAGCCGCCAGCCCAATACCCACACCCCTCTGACCCAGTGAGAGCAGTCACAGCTCACTATGGGATGCCAGCTGGCAGCTAAAGTGGTGAGGGACAATCCTGGCCGTTGTCCCTGCTAGCACCCAGCCTGAGGGGGCTGAGGACGGGCGTGCAGGATGGGGGGTGTTAGGAGGGGGGTGCAGGATGGGGTGCAGCCCTGCACCCGCTCAGGGCCATGGCCCGTCTGTCACAGAGGAGCTGGGCATGGGGATCCCTTTCCGCAGCGCCCCGAGGGCCCACCCCTGCCCAGGGGCCCACAAGGGCCAGGGCTGTGCCCGGGGTGGGTGTGTGGCACTGGGAGCCACAGCCGGCGGCACGGTCCCCAGGGCCTGGACAGCTGCCACCGGCTGCGCGCCCGGCCAGGCACGGCCGTCGGGGCTTGTCCAGCAGCACGGCCGGGCACACGCCAGGCTTTGCGGGGGAGGAGGAGCCGTGCTGCCACTGGTGCGGCTGCGGGGTGGACACGGGGCGGACGCAGGGCAGCCGTGGGGCAGCCCTGGGCAGTGCCAAGGGCGCACATGCTTGGGTGGTGGGTGCCAGGTCTGGCGAGCCCGAGCCCCGGGGGGAGCAGAGCCTGCGGACGCCCAGCCCCGGGAGGAGGGATGGTGGGGCTGTACCTGTGTCCGGGGGGGCACAGGCCAGCCCGCAGCCCGAGAAGCAGCATTTGCGGTCCCCAGGGCAGTCTCGGTCATCAGCGCAGCGGTTGGGGCAGGCAGCAGTGCTCCTCTGGGCGCGCTTCCGTGGGCAGAGGCCGGGTTTGGCTGGAGGGAAAAAGAAGTTTGGGGCTCGGCGTGCAGCTGGCCTGGCCCCACAGCACCGACGGCTCCCCCACTGAGTCATGGGGGGCTGCAGACCCATGGGGCTGTCCCCCGGCATCCTCAGCCCAGCATGGGGACACTCAGGCTGCCTTACCTGGCTCAGCAAGTATGCAGCGGGTGCAGCAGCCGAGGGTGCAGCACTTCTCCCTGGGGCCGCATGCGGTGTCATTGTGGCAGCTTGTCCCACAGCTCGCCCCGTTGGCACTGCCGGTGCGGGGGCAGTAGCCTGGGCTATCTGCAGAGCGAGATGCTCCGTGCAGCCACGTGCCCAAGGAGCGAGGCTCCGCACCAGGAGCACCCGACACGGGCACCAGCACCTGCCCGCATCCCACCCGTCCCCTGGTCCCCACACTGGCACCTCTTGGGGGGAGCTGATGATACCTGCGGTGGGGAGGAGGCAGGTCCTGACCTGCCCGCTCTGGCAGCACTTCTCGGCACCGGGGCAGCCGCGGTCGGAGAGGCAGTACAGTCTGGGGGCACGTGGGGCTCCGCTCCCCCCCACTGGGCACTCGCCGGCTTTTCGGGGGGTAGGCAGGGCGGCGGGTGGCCAGTGTCCCCATGGGGCCCGGCGCCGTCCCAGGGTGACTGCGGGGGAAGCGCCTTGGTCCCTGGTGCGGTGCTGGTGGGCCGGGGTGGGCGGCAGCTCCACAAACAGCACCAGGAGCACCAGGAGGAGGGTGTGCTTGCCCAGCATCTTGCTGCTATCAGGGGGCTGTGCTGCTGGGCCCGCCGGTCGGGATTTAAACCCTGCCGGGGCGGGGGCTGGCTGAGCTGAGCTGAGCTACTCCTTCCCACAGCAGCACCATACCGAGACCGTGGGAGCACCGAGCGTGAACAATCCAGCTTGGGGGAGACTCCTGGGGCAGTGCTGGGCTCACGGCCTGCAGCTGACACATCCTGCACAGTGTCCCCTTTCCAGGTCACTGGTGACCCGCGAGCAGCCGGGCTAGGGGGACGGGCTGTGCTCTGGGAACCCTGGGGCTGGGAGTGGGGCAGGTGCAAGAGGGCCAGAGTGCCAGGAGCCCTGTAGGGAGCAGGAGGTGCCAGGGAGAATAGCACAGGAGGAGGAGTGGGGCCCAACTCTGAGCAGGCAGGAGAGGGATGGGGCAGGGACAGACATCGGGCAGGCGTGGGGCAAAGGCATGTAGCCTTCACTGCCCACGGCTCCTTTGGGCTCCTGCCATGGGAAACATGCCATTGCCAGCCTGGGAGTGCGTGGGGAGGGAGGGGGTTTGGGCGATGCTTGTGCAACAGCACACGCCAGCAGCCTTCCTAGCCCCTGGCCATTGCAGAGCAGAGAGCCGCTCTGCTCCGATGGGATATGGACGCAGCTGTGTCGCGATGGCCCTGCTCTGAGCACGTCTGGGCAAAGGTGGAGGAGCCAGCAAGCCAGGGCAGCCCAGGCTGTGGAGCCATGGGGCAGCCCAGGCCGTGGGGCTGTGGGGCAGCCCCAGGCAGGGCCACAGGCTGGGGACCCTTGGAGACATGGTGCAGCCAGTTGGTGCTGGCGCTTGTCATGTGTGGCCCTTCCAGGCGGCCGCAGCACCAGCACCAGCGTTCAGCAGCAACTGTGGTGAGCAGGATGCAGCTGGGAGTGGGCAGAGCGGCTGCCTGGCTGGGAGTGCAGCGGGACGGAGAGGCGGCCACGAGCGCGGCAGGGAGAGGCTGCTTTATTGGTGAGAGTGTGGGGGGCTGCAGTGCACCCCAAGCAGGGGACCCTGGAGAGGAGGCTGAAGCTGAAGGCTCCGAGCTGGGAGTGCAGCCTCGGGGCGGGGGGACGGTCCGGGGCCGGGGCCTGGGCGTGCAGGACTTGCATCGGGCAGCAACTTCCCTGTGGCCAGGCTGTCAGGAGGTGGCTGTGCCTGCAAAGGGAGCAGAAGGGCCATGAGTGGAACAAGCGTGTGGGTGCTGTGCCGAGGGTGCTGTGGGATCCTGGGGTTGGTGGGCACCCAACTGACCTCAGTGGAGTGGTGTCACGCAGGAGACCTTGCCGCAGCCGTTCCTGCAGCACTTCTGGCTCCCGGAGCAGTTGGAGTCCGTCTTGCACTGGTTTGTACAGACACCCAGCATGGGGATCCCCGGACTGACGGGCGGGCAGGTGCCGGGCTTCTCTGCAAAGGTGAAGGGACATGGCCTGAGACCTGCTGGCCCCAGCACAAAGGGCAGGGCCAGCCCTGCAGCTCCTGGAGCCGCAGGCATGGCCCTGACCCCAGCTGCTGCAGAGGAGGGACCGCTGTGCTGGCCGGTGGGTCCCCCATCCCATGGCTCTCCCCACTGGCGATCCTGCCAGCCTGACCTGATGGGGACGTGTTGGGGAGGCCACGTGGCGTGGTGGTCCCCTGTGGTCCCTGTGCTCAGGCTCCCGTTCAGGGGCACGTGGCCAGCTCAGGACGTGCCGTTGCAGCAAGCAGCCCCAGTGGTAGCCTCGGCCCCGCTTTCCCCCACAGCTGCCGCGGACAGCCCCAGCTGTGCGCTCATGGCACGTGGGCTCAGCTCAGGCCTTGGTGAGGGGCATGTGCCCCCCCGACAGCCTGTGCCCCAGCCGCATGGGGCCCCTGCCCTGCCATCCCGCCACCTGCCGCTGCCTGCCACCAGCACTGGGCTCCTGGCTCTGCACCGTGCTGTCCTCCGCTGCGGCACAGCCAGGCCAGCTCTGTCCTTGCAGGTGGTGATGGAGGTACTGGAGCCTCTGTTTCACAGCCACGTGTTTGTGGCTGGAGATCCCAAATCCTGCGCCCGTCTGCTGGGGCTACTCTCCGGCAGGACCGGTGCAGTGGGGATACTCAGCCAGGTGGCTGTGGGGCTGTGTCCGGTGCAGGGCTGGGGATGAGGCCGTTGGGAGACTCTTCCCAGGCGTCAGGTTGGGAGCCAGGACAGTGCCCATGTCCCAGGCTTGCGGCTGCCTGTGGTGAGGCTGAGCCAGCAGTGAGGGCAGTGAGGGGGAGCAGCACAGGCTCCTGCCCTCTGCGCTGGCCCCGGCATCATTTGGAGGCGTCTGCTCAACCCTGGTGTCACTGGGAGGAGGAAGGAGTGAGTGCAGTCCCGGCGAGCCCGGGCAGAGGGTGCACCATGCCGGGAGGCTGCCCCGCAGGAGCACACCCTGACCCTCCCAGGCTCCCTGCACAGCCCTGATAACCGCACTGCAGCCAGACGTGCAAGACCCAGGCCTGCAGCTGCTACCGCGCCCCGGAGCATCAGTGCTGCCGGCTGGGACGGGCTGTCGGCTCGTGGCATCGGGGCCAGCTCCGGGCAGTGGGGCCCGGAGCAGGAGGGAGCGTTACCGTCGGGCTTCTGGCAGGCCTTGCCGCAGGCTGCCGGGCAGCACTTGAGGGTGCTCTCGCAGTCGCCATCGGACTGGCACCCCACCGTGCAGTTCACTGCTTCCGTCGCGGGGTCTGGGCACACGCCGGCTTTCGCTGCAAGGCAAAGGCGGAGGGCGTGGGCGGGTGCTGGGGCTGCCGGCCCCACAGCAAGGCGAGGGCTGCTGTCCCGAGGTGGGAGATGCTGCCGCCGGTCCCAGGGCTGGGTCCAGGGATGCTCCCGAGCCCAACCGCACCGGGTGCCGGCTGGCTCCTGGCCCCGGCCCCCACCCCAGCAGGCCCTGGGGCTGGGAGTGATGCTGGCTGCTCGCCCGGGGCGTGCCGAGCCGTGTCGTGCCGTGCGCTCATACTCACTGGTGGCATTCTGGGCGGATGCTGGAGGCAGCTCTGCCCAGAGAGCCAGGAGCCCCGCCAGGACGAGCACGCTGCGGGCCTTGGGCATGGTGCGGGAGCCGGCGCTGCGCCTGCGGGGCCACCTGGCCGGCCTTTAAGCTCCTCTCCAGGTGGGGCCGGCGGGCGGGAGGGCTCTGTCTTCCGGGTGGCTCCCAAGGGCCGGGCAGGGCCAGGCTCCCCCTTCGCGCTTGCACAACCCGAGTATCAGGTATCTGCCGCTGCTGGCTGCCGACCAGGAAGGGGGAGCCTCGAGGAGACCGGGCGGCCACGCCGAAAACTGGCCCGGCAGGAACAGCCGCCAAGCGCCACCGGCCGCGGCCCCTGCGCGCCGCACGCCAGACACCGGCCCCCAAGGCAGCCGGGGTGCAAGACTGTCGTGGCCCCGCGCAGGGCTTGGCTGCCATGTACCACCAGCGGGCAGCGCGGCAGGCGCGGATGCGGCAGGCGTGGGGCACGAGCCATCCCTGCCGCTGCCCCAGTCACGGTCGCAAGCTCGAGCGGAGCCCCTGGCCTGGGCCGCTGATGCCCAGAGGCCGGGACGAGCCAGCGCCATGCCCAGGGGCTGAGGCTTGGCTGCGGCTGCCGCTCGCCTGGCTCCTGCTCCAGCCACTTGTTCTCCTCCAGCTTTCTCTCCTTGACTGAAGGGCCCTCCAGGCTGCGGGTCCCTCCAGGCAGGCGTCTGCCCCGGGGCTCCCCCATGCCTCTCTGGCAGCCCTGGGAGCTCCTTCTGCCCAGCCACAGCCTCGTCCTGTGGCCCCGCTGTCCTCGCAGCCTCCAACAGCCCCAGGGATGCGTCCTGGACGGGCCGGCAGTGCCGGTTGGGCGAGTGGCTGGTGGGGAGTGAGCCGCCAGCATGCTCTGGCTGGGTGCCTGGTGCTCTGGGGCATGGTGGGGGCTGTACAACCCCAGACCCCCTCAGCCTCACGGCTGTCCAGGATACTCATCCCGCCACACACGCGCTGCCCTCCAGTGGGCCGGGATGCTTCGTGGTGCCTGGCAGCACTGAGCTGGGGTTTGTTTTGGTAGACCCAGCTAGCCAAGTGGCCTAGATCACCTGGCGTGGCTGCCCTGCTCCCATCAGTGTTTGCCGTTCCACCAGTTCCCATCTCCTCCGCAGGCGCTGTTGGAGGGAAATAGCCCAGCACTGCACTGGCGGGCCCCAAGGTCCCCGACCCCTTTGCTTGCAGCTCCGGGTTTCAGCTCAGCACGCCGAGTCATTCAGCTACCATCGCGATGCAGGTCCCTGTGTGCAGTGCCGGTGCTTCCTGGCTGAGGGGCATGGGGTGGACCCCCCTGCTGGGAGGCAATCCCAGAGCATCCTGGCTCCCTGGGCCCCAACCTGGGCACGGTCACAGGCTGAGCCTCTCCTGTGCAGGGAGGAGAGTGAGACCTGCCCCTGGTCTCTGGAGCCTGATGCTCCAGGCTGGAGCATCCCGCAGCCCCGCTTCGGCCAGGGGTGCGTGGAGTGGGGAATGCAGTCCCTGCCCCAAGTCACGAGCCGGTGTCTGCTCTGCCGGGGTCCGTCTCCAGGTAATTTAACCCCACAGTCAACAACATGGCACAAAGTGGAGCGGCAGTAAATCAGTAACTGTTTGCCTTTGCCTGTGGTCCCCTCCCTGCCATGGATGTTTATGCAGTAACAGGAGCCGGTGCAAGCGGCCCAGCCGCCTGCCCAGCCACTGCTCTGTGCTTCACCATTGTCGGCAGCAGGAGCCGACACATGGGGACGGGGCACAGGCCCAGGGTGGCGGGGAGAGTGGCGGGGCACCCCTTGTCTCTGCGCCCTCTGGGCTGGGGTGCTCAGTGGCTGGGTGCTGGGGAGGCTGCCAGGTCCTGGCCACACTCGGGCTGGCTGGGATGCTCCCACTCTGCCTGTGCGTCTGGGCCCCACCGGCGACAGGACTTTGGGGAACTGGGCTGGGCTGGCGTTTCTAGTCCCAGGCTGACACCAGGACTCCCTAAATAAAGGCAGCCATCTTGCAACGCAGTGATCCCTGTGCCTGGGGCATGCTGCTCTGGCAGCAGGGGCAGGAGGGGGGCGATAACGTGGCCACTGCAGTGGTGAACATTGGCTGGGTGGTGTGAGTGCTGCCCTCCAGGATGGAGGCGAGGGACCTGTGCTGTCCCTGCCTGTGCTGCCCAGCGTCAGAGCCCACCCAGACCCAGCGGCAGCTTTCCTGGAGCAGCAGCGCTGCTGCCGGTCCAATGCTGCCCACCCAGCAGCACCATCCCTGCTGCCAGGGCAGGGGTTGCCCCAGTGTCCTGCCACGGCTGCGCTACTGCTCCTGTGCCGGTGCTGCTGGTGGCACTTGCCTTTGAGAACTACTGCCCTGGTCTGACCTTGTAATTGCTCTGCCCCCGCGTGTGGCATGTCCTTGGTGCTGGCAGCGAGCAGCTGGAGCTGGGAGGCTGCGAGCGTGAACGCCAGCAGCCAGACTGCACCGGAGCAGCTGGATGGGAGCAGACGGGAGCCCAGAAACGGGCTTGTGGCAGGAGTCAAGGGGGAAACCGCAGAGGAAGGCGAGACATGTGGGGAGCAGTGTGGGTGTCGGTGGGTTTGCCCAAGTTGTGCCTTGGCCCCGGCGTGCCCAGCTGGCTGCTGAGCTGCTGATCCAGCTGGAGCTGCCCCCAGCCAGCCGGACCAGCTGGAGAGGGACTGAGCGTGCTGGTGGTGGCAGCCATGCCGGGCTCCAGCCCGTGCAGTTGGCATCACTTTCCAGGAGACAGAAATACTTAGGCTCCTGTACCTAGTGTGCAGCATTTGGGATGCTGCTGTCCCCTCACCGGCTCTGCCAGGCGCCTCCTCGACAGAGGCCAAGGACAGCTGTGGGGAGTGGGGGGTCTGCCGGCATGGCTGCAGGCAGCCATCCCCGTGGAAGATCCTGGCTGGGAACATGGGATCAGCAGCCCTGAGCCCAACCCCAAAGGCTCTTCCCTGCAGCATCCCTGGGCAGCAGTGCCCTCCGCCGCTGAGCCTGGTCATGCTGGCTGCACTCAAGTCCCGTGGGTGACCGTGGCTCCTTCATGGCAGCAAGGAAGGTGCTGGAGTCACGTCTCCCTGCCTGCCGAGGGAGGGCAGTCAATGATTAAAAGGGGAGCGTTGCTGGGCCAGGCAAGGTGCCCCCGGGCAGATAGCTAGCCTCCCGTTGCCAGCACAGAGCGGGTAAAGTAGGGGACAGCGATAGAGAGGGACGCCCCTTTGTCTGGGAGACATGGGACCCTGGCAGTCAGCAGCTCAGGGTCCCTGTGCTACGTGCCTTGGGCTGATGCATGGAGAATTATCTGACCCCTTTGGGGCCCAGCTGTGCAACCAGCTGGCAGCCAAAGGCCAGTGCACCCCGTGGCAGCAGGGCTCCCTCCAAGCCGCTGTGTCCTGCTGCTGCCGCCAAGCTCCCCCCGCCAGCCCGTGCTGCTCGCATGGCGCAGACCTTGGCGGCCCTTCTCTGCACTGCAGATCTGGAGCCTCACAGCCTGGCGGCGGTGTGTGGGGTGCCCGAGAGCCAGGGAAGCGCCTGGCTCTGTGCCGGTGTGATCGGTCTTACCTGCTCATCCCACGCAGGACCCCCAGCCCAAGCCAGCCCCGCAGAGCCCCGAGAGCTGTCGGGACGCAGCCGCCCCATGACCCCGAGCACTCACCCGTGCCCCCGGCAGCAGCAGTGGCTGGCTGCAGCTGGGCAGAGAGGGCGAGGATGCCCATGAACAAAATGCTGGCGGTCTTCATGGCGCTTCCCGTGGGTGCCAGATGGCCAGTGCGGGTTGGCGGGGGTTTATATCCACACGGGGCTGGGGAGGGGCCGCCACGCACATAACCTTCGGGTGCCGAAACTCTTGTTGCATTTCACAGTTGTGCCCGAGGCAGCAACAGCCCCACGACATGTTATTGCCTGAGAAATCATTTACCACGGACCTGTCTCGGCCCCAGCAGCCAGGCTGCAGCCAGGGTGAGGACATCAGCACACTCCCTGAGGGAAAGGAAGATGTGGCCATGGGCCAGGGCCACCCCTGTGGCCACGGGGAGCCCAGAGGAAGGGGCTGGAGCTTGGAAAAGAGGAGACAGAGGGGACAGGAGAGAGGCTGGTACATCCAGAGTGGCCCAAAGAGTGTGGACAGGACTTTCTTCCCGCAGCTGCAGGACCTAGGGGCGCCAGGGGAGACCCGCAGGCAAGAGACAGAGGATGGCCAGTCTCCTCACCAAGCTGTGGGACTCGTTGCTGCAGACGTCAAGCACTACCCAGGTGTGACGAGTGATTAGACAAGTTTATGGGACAGAAACCCAGGGGGGCACTGAGCAGAATGTTCCCCTGGGGTGGTGGCTATCCTGGCAGCGTGGCATGGTGGCATTCTGGGATGGAGAGCTGGGGGTCTGTCCCCAGCCCTGGCTATCCTGGAGGCCCAGTGCCTGCCCGGTCCCATGTCCTGCTGTAGCTGCCTGTGGAGCTGTGGGTTACAGCCGGGCCGGGTCCTCACAGGTGAGCATGGCCTCAGGGGGAGCAGAGCGTGGGAAGCCTGTGCAACATGCCAAGCTGGGCGCACCTACTGCCCCGTGCTGTGCACCGAGCACCGTTCCTCTGCGGGGACAGACGGGTGGCTGGGTACCGTCACGTCGGCTGTCTGCAGACGTGTACCGGCAGACGGGTGCTCCAGTGGGGTCAACATGGGGGCTCCCTTTCACCCCGTCGTGCACCGGGACCGGCATGAGGCGGCCCTGGACAGGGTGGGGAAGCCCAAGGTTGACTGTGCAGGGAGGTCACAGAGAGCCCTGTGCAGCCAAGCATTTGAAGGGTGACGGTGCTGAGGGTCAGGTGTGCTCCATGCCCACGGGGACCCCATGGCGTTGCCACTGCCACACCCCAAGACGCTGCTGAGCAGGACCTTTGCTCCCCACTCACCATCCCATGCGGTGTGGGGACACGGCCAGGCTGCATGTGTCCCTGCCATGGGTCTGCACCGTGGCACCTCTTGCTGCTGGATTGTGGCCATATTAGCACAGCTTGCCATGCCCTGCTAAATGGCAAAGGGCACAGGTAGGTGGTGCCAGCAGGTCAGGCAGAGGCAGCCTGGCTTGCTGGGCGCAGGTAGGGGCTGGCAGGGCTGCAGCAAGGCATGGGGGGCAGCCCATGGCCGCAGTGGGCAGAGAGGGGCAGGACCTGGCTTTTTGAGGGGCTGGTGGAAATGGCTGGTGCTCTGCCGGAGCTTGAGATGGGGAGAAAGGCCTCAGCTGGGGCCCCAGTGTGCGGGGGAGGCTGCTCCATGCCTGGGGGTTTGTCGCAAGGCCAGCCCGGCTGGAAGCAGGCATCTTTGTGCTGAGGCTGTCGTGACCTCTGAGGTCTCATATGGGGTTTTACAGCTCAACAATTGTATTTCCTCGCTTGGAAATTCCTGTTTGTGTCATCCTGGCTCCAAGTGGCCAAATGCACTTGCTGCTACAGAAACTCTGGGACCGAAACAGAGAGAACCTTTAGCAAAAAAAACAGGGGCTGTGAAAGAAGCCCTGTCCCCGGTTTATGTGCATGGGGTCCCTCTGAGTGACACCTGCCCAAGCATGGCATGTGCCGCAGTGCTGTGGAGTCGCCAGCCTCTCTCGAGCAGCGACTGGTCCTTTGGCTGGCACTTGGGCTAGCACTAATAATGGCTTTGTGCCCTGTGGGGCTTCGGCCTCACGCCCTTCCTCTCCCAGCTGCTGCACACCCATCGTGTGTTGCAGTGTGTAGCTGTGTGCCATTAATGACGGTTTGTTCAAGTCCTGCCGGCACACAGCCGTGTGAAGCCTGGCATGTCCTCCCGCCGCTGTGCCCCTACGAAGGGAACGGTCCTCCTGGCCTGTGCAGCCCCTGCCCTGCCTGTGCAGAC
>VZTL01003570.1:32041-42219 GCA_013400535.1 Scopus umbretta | reverse complement strand
ACAAAAAAAAAAAAATCCCCTCCAAACTTTTTTTTTTTTTTTTTTTTTTTTTTAAGCTCAACAAACAAGTGTCAAACCTGTTCCTAAAAAACAGCCATCTCTTTCCTTCTCTTCCACTCCACATGGGGAAGTCTGCATGAGGAGGGACAGACAAAATGAGGGAGGACAACGGGGGATGAAGAAAGGCCAGGAGGAAGGCAATGTGAGAAGGCAAGAAAATAAATAGAAACACATAAGGTAAAACATCCCTCGCTTCATCACTAGACAGCTCAGCAGAGTCACAGATGACATGAGGAACAAGCCCAGCAACCTCAACAAAATACTTTCCGGGTTGTGTTAAGACAAGAGATTTCCCCTGGAGCCCATCACGAACTTGGGTTTGCCACCATGTTGGGCTGGTCAGAGGTGGTGGTGGTGCTGCTGCTTGTGCGGTTGCTCAGCCATACATGTCCCCTGCAGAGTAGAGCATGGACCAGACAGCTGTGCTAGTGCAGAGCCGGTAAGCTCAGGTATCCCGGGTGCTTGTAGCAGGTCCATGCATCAGGGCCACATGCACACAGTTTGATGTCTGAATCTGCACAGCTGGGCTTGGTCCAGTGACTCCTGAGCAGCAGAGGACTGTGCTGCAGAGACCTGCCTTTCAACAGATGTGCAAGATAAGTGATTTGCAGGCAGCTGCATGAGCGGCCCCGAAGACAAGGCCTTTCCTTGCATTTTGCCACTTGAATGTTTTTTAATTGAAGAAAATGCATGAGGCTATCTCTTTAGGGATCAGGCTATGGGAGCTCTCTGGAGCAGCAGAGCATCATCTCCCTGAAAATACTCTGCTGCTCATCAGGGAAATGAGAGACACAACGGAGCTGCATGGTCCACAGCTCTTCTCCCCTCAGTGTCCACACGAGGCCAGGGGGCCACATCTGGGGAAGAGCATCCACCTGCACTGGATTACTCCTTTGCATGTTGACCTCATTTTGGCTCTCCTGCTTTGCGTTTGAAGTTCCTCTGCAGAATCAAATTTAGCAAGGTCCATACCTGGGCTGAAAAATATATGTCCCAGGGGCACTTCCTCAGCCATCCTGGCTTTCATTAACCAAGCTTCTCCACTGTCCTTTTTTCACACCCATTAAACAGCACCAAAGGGAGCTGGCAATACATTCTCCCTTGCCCTTCTCTTTTGTGCTCCTCCTTGATGAATGGCTAAAGCAGATGCACAGTTGTCTTTGAAGGCTCTGGCGGATGAGCATGTTGAATCAATGATGGATTGGACCAAATGAATCACAGTGTGGGAGAAAGCGCAAGGCAATGATTTCTAAGTGGCCTTCACATCTTTACACTTCAGAACTTGCTTTAAAAGCCTGTTTTCTTCTTTTTATCTGGTTCCAGTTTCTGCAGTGCCTTTGCATATGTTGAAGGAGGTAGGGGGGGAAGGAGGGGAACCTTTACATATAAACAGAAGATTCCACTTCTCCATCAGACAATAATGAAGCATTGTCATTTAGGGAGTTCAAATAGCTGGGAAACCACTTCAAGGCCATGCAAAACAACTGGGTAGCATCAGAAAGAACAGCAGTTGGCAACGGAGCAGCAGAATTTAAAACTCCAGTATAGCAAACTAGCAAAAAAACCCACAGCTGGTTCAGTGGCCTACCTCCCCTTGCTGGGACACAAGAGCTGCTTCAGAAAGCAGCTTTAATGAAACAACATTTTTAGGATACGGTGAATTGCCAGAGATTACCGGATATTTAACTGCTGCTGCTCATTTCCAACTGAAACCCTGAGTGCTCAGCCAAGTCCCACGTGTCCCTATCCGCAGCGAGCGGGAGGTCTCCAATACCCGTTTAGAGCATCAGTCGTTTCCAGCTTGGCTGCTCCTGGGCCCTCCCTGTGACTGACGACATGATTGTGCTCATCAGATGGATGTTTTTCTTCCCACAGATACACCAGGGTGGATATAGAAAAACCAAAGCCACCAATTTTATGGTGCTGCTGGAAGAGCAGCGCTGCCTTCCTGGGCACAGGAGAGAGGTAGAGTTCCTGGAAAAAGGAAATCACCTTTTGGGGCTGACAGTGGACAAGAGGGAGAAGAACACGCACACATTTGCGGGCTCAGACATCTGAAAAAAATCCCAGCAAAACCCATACCCCAGGCTGGGTATTGGTGTTTATGGTTAAGCAACGTGCCACACGTGTTCACCTTCAGGTTTCTACCACTCTATGCTGCAAAGGCACTTTATGTCCAGGTAACACTACGGTGAGGAGGACACCGGTGGCTGATCTCTGCCTGGGCAGAGGGCTTCCCACCCGCAAGCCTCTGCGCGATCTACTTTATGTTGCAGCTTGGGACGATGCCACATGTGGAAATACAAGTGGAAGCTTGTTCAGAGCACAGAATTTGCAAAGCCTGCTCGCTTAACCGGAGCTAAAGGCGAGCCAAGGACGGCTTGGTTTGACTCCCTTTATTCTGGATACCCCACGTGAAGTGCTGCGGCTCCTGCGGTAGCGCGGAGAGGCTGCGGCAGCGGTGTCGGTGCTGGACTGGGCACGCTGGCGAGAGCTGCGGTCAGCGCAGATGGGAGAAGGACAAACTGGAAGCGGCTCCCGTGGCCCTTCTCAGAGACACAGTTTCAGCAGAAAGCAGAGAAAAAGCTCCCCAAGGCATATGAAGGGCTGCTTCTTCCAGCATTCTCTTCCCAGCACCACCACTCCTCACTCAGTTGCCTTTGCACAGGAGCTGCCCATCCACCTACAGCACTGGCATCACCGTGCACCCTGCTGTCTGCCCCCTCACCAGCGGTACCAGCAAGGGACAAATCCTTCTGCTCCAGAGAGAACAGGCTTGGATGAATAAACTCCTCTAGAATTCACAGGCCTGCCCCAAGCAAACTGCTGCCCTGACCCCTGCTCCCCAGCAAACAGCAACTGCTGGCACCGAGGGCAGGGACAAATCCAGCTGCAGCTTCCCAATAAATAGTCAAAATCTCCCTGACCTGGCAAACAGGGCTGTGGAAAGCACCTATTGCTTTCTACATAAGCAGCGATATTTATGAGTTCTATGATGTTTGGAAGTATTGTTTTATCAGTGGACAACGGAAGTAGGGATGAGCTGAAACGGGATTTGCTTGAGACTGTTTTGCAGCATAAGACCGAGTTTACAACACAAACAGCGGAAAGGGTTGTATGAACCTGTCTGTGGCCTGGGGACGGGACTGCAGACTGTGCTGCGAAGGGAAACGTGTGAAATAGAGGTGCTTAGGACAAAGGGAAGTCTGTTAAAGTAAGAAAAGCCTGAATAAACAGGTTTTTTTCCCCCCAATACCACTTTCAACTTCATCCAGCCGGAGCTCAAAGATAAAAGAACAAGAAGCTGCCAATTTTCCAGCAGTGGAAAGGCAGCCCGTGGCTTCAGGGACATGTTTATTAAGCATCGCATTTGCACGACTGATCCAACGGGGACCCAGGCCCATGAGACCAACACAGTCAAGTGCTTGCAGGGGTGAAGTTTTCCTTGCTTTGCAGACCCCACAAATACTTCAAGAGAAATGAAAGCTCACCAGCTGGAAAACCCCAGGAGCATGCTTCCCCCAGTAGCCCCACAGACACAGGGAACAGCGTCGGAATGAGCTGAGGATGCTGCGAGCTGCACACCCTGGGTGAAGCCCTGTAAAACACAATATCCCCATCCCAAGGGAGCATTTACAGCCATCCCCATCACGTTTGCCACCAGTTCTTGGTGCTTTTGGATGCACATACTGTAACCCAGCGGGGCGCAGCCTCTGCTCAGCAATGCCCTGTGCATCGGCTGGGCTATGGGGCACTGTGCGCTTTGAAGTTTTGTTCCTCCAACAAGAGAGCTGGTTGGTATGAGAGCTCACATACTTATTAGGAGGCGAAAATGATTAATTGCCTCTCCCCCCTTCCCCTCCAAGGGGGGGCTCCTCAACGTTGTCTCGCTGACAGTGATTTTTCAGGACCATATGGCACTTCCACATCCCATTAGTAACGCGCCTGCTGCACCCTGTCCGCTCCGCGCTGAGTTTCATCTTTCACTGGGTTGGGGAACATGAAATACCAAAGCTCCGGCCGAAAACTTCAAGGTCAGAAAGTCTAGGGAAATACATTTTGTGAAAAAAATAACCTTCTTTTCTGCCATTGACAGCCCCAGCATTGCTGCAGAAGGCCACCAGCTTCACCCAGAGAAGGGTCCCGTCTCCAAAAAGACCTTATGTGGGTGCGATGCTGAGATGCCCTAATGGAGACCCAGCTCTCCCTGGCCAAAGGGACTGGGTTTTCTCTGTCATTACAATGTACTTTCATAAAAGCAACCGAAACCTTACTTTTGGCTCTCTTCCCTCTGCCCCTACATTATGGGATTTCCTCTGGGGCACATGGGGATATATTTGCTCTTTCTGGGACTGGCAGCAATCACAAGGAATGTGCCCCAAATCCCACAGTCCAAGGGAGCAGAGAACCTGCAGGCTTCATGGCCAGACATGGAATGGTGAGGCAGTGCCAAGGTGCACAATGCTGCAGAGCTACAGCTGTATTAACAGGTAGATCTATATTAAAATGGCCTCAAGTTGAGCAGGTTATTGTTTTTTGTTTGGTTGGGTTTTTTGCCTTTTTTTTTTGTTTTGTTTTTTTTCCTTTTTTTACTCTATGCAGTTCATTGTTTCAGGTCTCTGAGCCCCTCTAACAGCACAGCACTGTGTCCACACTGGCTTGGAATGGGTGCATTCCTCTCCCCGCAGATGTTATAGAGGGCACCTAAGAGCAAATTCACAGCAAAAGCAATTCCTGCTCCCTGCTGCTCCTCGCTAATGCCCACGTGCACCACGTGGACTTCTCCCAGTTCGTTTGCAGCCGAGCAAAGCACCCTTGGCAGCCAGGGCACCTGCAGAGCACCAACGTGGGTGTTCTGGTCCCGGCGGCCGGTGTTGACAAAAGCCAAATCCCCCAGGAGAGCAGGCTGTGCTCCGGCAAGCACTGCAGCCCGGTGCGAGAAAACACGCACGCTCAATTGCTAATCCCCACTGCACAGCCCCCCCTTGGCAGGCAGCGTGGAAAATGCCAGTGCTCACAGATATGGTCTCTAAGGAGGACAGTTTCCAAAACCCAACGCAAAGCAGGAGGGGCTGCCCCAGATGCCGGGGCAGCCAGGGGCCAGCACCCACCTCTATCAGCCGGCAGCAGAGGGCTGCAACACCCGGGTCCAAAGCCGGCAGGCACTTGCCCTGCAAGCTTTTGCTCGCTTATCCCATCTCTGGCTGCTGTTTTTACAGGAGAAAGAATCCAGCCAACTGAAAAATAAATAAATACAAAAGCCAAGCAGAGAGCAGCTTCCAAATGACATTATTTTACTTGGTCATTCAGTTCCCATCACAGAAGGGAGTTGTTTTTTTTTCCAGGGAGGAAGTGACTGTTCCTCCCTGGAAGAGGGAGGGAGGAACAGGTGAACCTCAGCCTCATCCTCAGTCCCCCCTGCCTAGGAGCTGGGCACCATCATGGCCAAAATGAGCCACCAGCAGTGGCTGCCACCAGCAGCTACTGAGGCCTAAAGTGGCTCAGAACATCTCTGCGACCCCGGCAGGCCTTGCAAGGGCAGGAGACTGCTGTGCAGACTCTGCCTCAAGGACACAAGCTGGGATCTGCACCAGGATTTATGTCCCATGCTCACCAGGAGAGCCCACAGCTTCCTGCTCCAGTGAACAAGGAGACCGGGTCCTTCTACTGCTGAGCACCCAGCAATGGACAGAGACCCCTTATCCATGATGCTCCCAGACTCTCCATGGGGAAGGCTGGGAAAACCCTCCCCCAAAGACATTCAGAGCATGTAAGGGGAAAAAGGAGAGAAAGAGGGAAAGGGGAAACCAGCTCCCTGCTGGCTGCAGAAGATCCCCACCATCGAGCCCCCGTGCCCACAGGACACGTACCTTCCCCAGCCCCGCGAACATGCCAGCAAACCTTGCCGCTCTCTATCTAATATATTCCATATGGAGCATGCACCTCCGAAACATTACTTAAAATGGGAATAAATCCTTCATGAGACCTCCGCATGACAGATACCACTTGATTGAATTGCCAAGCAAGGAACTTTTATTTTAAGGAAAAATCTACAATTAACCTATTGTCACTCCACAGCAGGGGGAAGCAATAAACTGTATATGTCTGCCTTCCAGCCAAGTCCAAAAGGTTTATCCACAAGCCCTTCTTAGCAAATCTCCTCCGCAAGTTCTTTTGATACCTTATGGATTTGTTAAACATTTATAACATGAAAGTGAGAATATTATACACACTGCCCTGGCATAAATCACAGGTCTGATCCTCTGTATACACTGGCAATGGAAAAGGGACCTGGAAGGAGTAACAGAGGTCTAGGCTGCAAGGTGAATAATTGGAGAGGTCTCCCTCATCCCTCCATCCAGCACTAAATGCACACAAAGGTATTGCAAGAAGCTGGTTCTCCCCCAGCCCCTCCAGTTTTTCAAGTTTTACACCTGGGGAAAGAAGAATGAACAATCGCTGTTAGACATCGGCGAGGTGAGCACACAGGACATTTAAGAAGTGGAAAAACATCTGTTTAGTCCAGATAGAAACCAGATGGAGGTGAGGGGGAGGTGGAGGATGGAGAAAGAGTCAAGAGGAAAAACAGAAACACGGTCAGGAAGAAGGCTGGAGGAGAAGAGAGACACTTCCAGGAGGCAAGTGTCACCCCACAAAGACCTTCATGTCCTTCTCAGGACAGCACGCAAATGGCTTGGACATGGCTCTGGCTCACTGGATGAGGGGCTGGGGGCCGCTCGAAGCGGCTGATTTTGGAAACTCAGGTGCTGCCTGGCCACTCGAGACACCACGTGGCCACCAACACTGGGAACAGCTAAGGAACAGTCTTGCTGGTGGGAAGGATGGCAGACATGGGTTCATTTCCAGCCACTAAAGAGCCACAGATCTCCCTGGGGGTCTCCAGCTCCCCAGCTCTGCCCTCCAAAATGCCCCAGTGGTGCCTGGAGCAAAGGTGCTTCCTACAAGGGACGCACAAGATACTTTCTCTGGAAGTACAGGATTTTTAAAAGGTCATTTGGCACTATTCCCCAATCCTCTCTATCCTCACGTTCACAACAGCAATCAAGTGCTGCTCTTCTGGCATAGCACAGCTTATTCTAGGGCTTTCAGAGACACCAGTGTGGAGCTTTTATGGGTGTAGTACGGCAGTAAAGGAAAGTGATGCCTGGCAGATGGGGTGCAGCAAACAAAACCTGAAAGGGTATGGCACAAGGCCGTGGCAAGGGCACACAGACATTTTGGGAGGTGGTTGTAGTGCCTTCAGGGAGAGAACAGCAAGTGATATCAGCAAGAGGGCTGGAAATACCCTGGAGCTGAACTGCCAGGATGCTGGGGAGAAACAGCATTGCAACACCAGGAACACATTATCTGCAGATGCATTTGCAATGCAGACAGCCACATTGGAAAGACCACTAGAACAGGAGAGTGACATGCACTGAAAGAGTCACCCCCAATCTAATAAGTTCTGTTTCCTGCTGGTTTTGTGTCTGACTTGGCTCTCAGATTCTACTTCAGCTGGCCAAGTGGATGCAAAGAAAAAAAAAAAAACACTTTTTTTTTTAAAGCTGTAAAAGACCTCTCCAATAGTATCAAGTGCTAGATCTGATGAGCAGTTTCCTCACCGTACAATACTTTCCCACAGAAAAAAGGGAAAAAAAAAAAATCATCAAAACAAACTTTTTTTCAGGAAATGTTTAGTTTTGAGGTTATTTGGATCCATTTTTTAAATCCAGGTGAAGTGTTCCATTTCAGGCAGTTGCCAAAATTGAAGATCCTTTTTATGTTGTTGTTCAAAATGCATTTGTTCCCAAAGTTGCAAGTAGGAAAAGAATCAAAATAAAGTCTTCCCTTACCCCCAAAGAAAACCCAAGTGTTTGAACTTGGTCACTATGCCATCTAATAATTACACTGTTCAAAGGTCTCTAAAATATTCCCAATTTAGAAAAAAATATTTCCCACTCCATTTTAAAGAAATGCTTTACAAATGGCCTTAAGCTACCTCTGAGCTTGATGAAATGCTTTGTATGAAAGGAGACCTCAAATGTCCAGAAATCATTTGCAAAGGGGTGAGAGTAAATGAGCCCTCTTCTGTCCGGGTCCTGCAGAGAATAAGGTAGGAGCACAGGACTGCATCAGGGAGACGGCAGGAGCGGTGACTGAAGCAGCCAAAATAGAGAAGGAAGGAACACAGAGGTACTCCCGAAGATGAGCAGACCGTGCTCCTGCAAAGCCTAATTCCAGCTGACCTCTGGTGCCCCTGCAGGCACATCCCAGAGATGTGGCATTTAGACCGTGCTTTTGAACCATGAGCTGGACAAAGAAAATCAGAGTTCCCCAGTCTTGCCACCTCTAGCAGGAGCTCACCCTATGTAACCAAAGCACGCTCCTGCTCTTATGGAGTGCTTCGTTGCAGATGCAGTGCAGCTGTGCATTTATGTCGTCTTTACCAGAGGCAGAGCACGGACAGTCTCTTCTCTGCTGGCTATTTGCACAAAACCTATGGAAACCTAGCTGTCCTGGAGCCCGGTACACATACAAAGCTGTTCTCCTGCCAGCTTCCTCTCCGGCCAGCTCCCAATTTGTCTGCAAACCACAAGTTTAATTGGAGTTGGCAAGTGTTTTGACTTCAAAAACGACTGCAACACCTGGAAGACAGCACTCAGGTTTAGGGGGGGGAGGAAACGGGATGATATCCAAATGCTATTGTCACGCTCTCAGCTGCCTGTGCTGAGCTGCCTGCACAAGAAGGAATCAGTAGCTCCAGGGTCCAGTGCACGCAAGCGATACGCAGGCAACACGCACAGCTCTGCCTTGCTCCAGCTTCATACCAAAGCAGGCTTTTGAGGTCACTTTAAAACTAGTTAAAAACCCCCTTTGCAAAAAAAGTAAATAGACACACCCTACAACATTTGTAGAAAATTAATTCCAAGAACTAGGAAGAGCTGGTTATGAGCCATTCCTAGCCAAAACCAGAGACCAGGAAGCAGACAAATGATCTGGCAGCTAAGGGCAGCGGATGGGAAAGACTGTTCTGCTGAAGGGTGCTGGAGGGGGGGACTCCCCCCACAGGCTCCTTCAGCATCCTCACAAGCTAGACAGTCAGTTTGGATCAAATCCACAGCCGTGCAAGTCTGCACGCTCCATTATCCTGCGCAACGTGACTTCCAGCTGTCTGCACACCGATTCTATGGTCCTCTCCGCTACAGTTTACAGTGCTTTAGGAGAAGAGGTGTGCAAAAGAGCCCGTCAGCTGTCGTGGATAGAGCCATGCCCTGGGAAGGTGCACTGAGGGTCTGCCCTCCTGGTTTTTGAAAGCTTTATCTGAAAGACTTCAGTGCCCACTGCTTGTTTAACCTGTTGCAGGAAGAAAAGTAACAGAGCCAGCTCCCATCGGAGCTGCCCCAGGGGTGCTGGTGTACCTCTGAGCGTAGAGTTGCACATCCAGTTTCCTATTTTTATGCAAAAAAATGTTTATGGCCAAGCATCACTGAGTCTTTAAAAGACTGGCTTAGGAGGAAAGCTTTAATGCCAGTGGCTTTACCTTAGCAGAGGGTGGAGCAGACTTCCCCTCACTGGTGTGTTCCTGCAATTCTAATCGGTGATGCTCTGCTAGTTACCATGGCCTTTCTCACCATCGCAGTACAGCTGAAAACCCGTTCCTCTCCCACAGCTTTGGGGGTGACAAATATTACCTCTACTTATTTTTCAGAGGGTCAGTTTATCTTTATTTAATGAATATCTAGATAAAGAGCACACAAAGTTTGAAGGTCTGATACTAAAGAGGTAAATGGGCCATTTTTGCAAGTCTTTCATTCAAACCATTTATCAAGCCTTTAATAACAGGCACTAACATATGAGAAATGTTAACAGAGAATGAATGTTAAAAAACATAAATGGTTTGCAAGGTGCTCCAACTACAGCCCCAGAGATCAGTCTGATTCATGTAACAGATTTCCTTCCCTTTCAGGGAACCAGTAACTTTTGCACCCTTGCTGCAAAAGGATATGGAGGGCTACTGACACACTCCTGGTACAAAAGCAATGCACACAACTAGAAATCAAGTACCTGTTTTATTTTTACCCTGTTCCTACACACATTGTATTCCACCTTTTTTTTTT
>VZTL01003570.1:21418-32012 GCA_013400535.1 Scopus umbretta | reverse complement strand
TTTTTTTTTTTTTCCTTGTCGTGTACATACACCTTTTAAGTTGTTCGGCGTTACATTGACTTTCTTAAACCTCGGCAAATTCTTCTGAGCCCGATTTTGGAAAAAATCCCATATGGAAAATCTGAGTGATAATTAAGATTGTCACACTGGCATGATTGCCACGTGAAGGGATAGACAGTTTTGTTCATTAAAAAAAAAATTATCTCAAGAACTTATGCAAGCAAGAGCAAGTATAACAAAAACATGCACTGAGCTGTCTCCTATTAACAGCGCAGATCAAATGAGCCAATGCAACTGCTTCTGCTTTGCCTAAATAAATGCCTGGATCAGTCATCAAAGTAGGATTGTTTTCCACAATACACTTCCTTGAGCAACCCAGATAGCCTTTGTGTTGGCCCCAGTAATGATGTAATGGGAAAAACTTACAGGCATTCTGTCAAAGCCATGCAGATTGCTCAAAATACTATTTCCCAAGGCTCCAGCCTCGCAGGTGCGGACTCAGCAGCCATCAAGAATTGCTATGATTAATGACTTTTTCCAACGTGTTGCCTTACATTAATACAGCAAGCTAACTTCTATTAAATTATGGATGATCTATTAGAGGTTTCTAATCACCTGCAGGTTGCCTTATGTAAGGAAGCTGTCGAAACCTATGCAATCCGGGTATATCAGAGACAAGCCAGTCCAAGCTTTGTTCTACCTGTATGCATGGTAGTACATATAGATCTCCTATCTATATTGCCTTCTGCCTGTTTGCCTTCTGTCCAGCTGCCAAAGGAAGACATGTCAGAGAACTGCCACTCCAGTCTCAAAGCCATCAGCCAAAGAGCCAAGGGAAGCCATCAGTCCTTATGCAGACCATCTGAAAATGCCCTAGGCATTGGAACTAGCAGCCCCTCCTGAACACATCCAAGACTGGGCTCTGCGCAGAAGCCGAAAGGGTATCTGAAGTCCCAAGGAAACACCTTGCACAGAGGCATCAGTTCAAACAATGCAGTAGCTCATATAGAGTCACCCAGCCATTACTAGTCACAACTGGAGATGAACAAAACAAAACAGCACTTGATAAAGTGTCATTTCACTAGAGAAGCAATTCTTATTCACTTACCCCTCATGTTGTAGCTCGGGACCACCACAGATATTCTAAGCGTCATGAGGCTCCACCATGCACTCACAAGCATCCAGCACACCCCGGAGGCAGTCTGTTCTGCCTGAAACAAGGACAAGTCCTAGGCCCAGGAACAAGGAGTCATCTGAAGCACAGCTCTGGTATTTCTGGCAAAACAGCCAACAAGGTCACCATGTGAAAAAATAGCATCCATTGCCTGCCATTTCAGCCTCAAGGATCCTTTGAAGGATAAAAGCTTGGGGCAGTGTACATGGTGCCTGGGACATGAGATTGGCAGTTGATAACTCACAGCTGATTTTTTCCCCCCACAGGTGTAGCCCATCTGGAAACACCCAGCAAGGGAGCCACAGCATAGACATCCCATAAACCCCATAATGCTGGGGAGAGCAGACTGTACCTCTGCTGCATGCAGACAGCCCTGGTTCAAAGGAAGGGGTTGCACACCCAAGGTCTTGTGTATCATCAGATGGTGCTGATGGAGTGGAAGGGAAGTTCAGTTCCCCTTCCTCCTCTGAGCAAGCTTGTGCTTGCCCATGTCAGCAAGCAGTGAACTTGTGCACAAGGGATGTGGCTATTTACTGCATTGCTGCCAGCTGGATTCAGTGACTGCAAAAACCTCTTCGAGAAAACAGGGTAAGCAGGAGACAAGAGTTGTATTTTCTCTTCCCACCTTCTCATTTGGGGTTTCTGCTGGGTATTGCCTGTTCTCTAAGCTGGTCTCAACAAGAACCCATTCTCAGTGCCCTGGGAGTAGATGATGTTGCATGTTGCCCTAGCTAGGTGAGGAGGCAGAGGCAGCTGGTTAATATGGCCTTATCTTCAAGGCGTCTGGTTATGGATCTTCCAAAACGGAGTAGATGATGCTATAGCCCAGGGTAACAAGCACAAAGAGGCTCTGGCCAAGTGGGATGGAAGGGCAGTCATTTAGCCTTCTCAGAGGAAAAAATGGAAGCTAAAGAGCAACAAGAAATCCTGGTTGAATTTAGCTCCTTTCTGGAGCAGCACAGTTGTGAGGCTAAAATCTCTGTGTAGTTTCTTTTAACCCAAGAGACAAATTATATCATACTGGGGAGGGAGGGTTTGTTGGCTTTGGGGTTTGGCTTTTTTTTAAAGTTGGGTGGCAGGGCACATGAGGCATCCTGTGCCTCTTCACACAGTGCTGCCTCCAGATCACAAGTTGGTAATGGATTCAACCTCATTACTTCTGCGTGAGCTCTTACATTACAGCGTGCCTTACTGCCAAGTTGAACGAAACCTCATACTCAAAGGCAAAAGCAATGTAATCCTCCTGGGATGTAACAGAAACAGTCATTATGCATCCCTGCAACTTCCCATGGTCGCTCACATCTTGTGGGGAGACGAAGGCGGCATGCGAGAAACGGGTGTCACTGGAGACACACAGACCTTGTACAAATCCTAAACATCCACCGCTGCCTCTGTGGACAAAGTTGTCCAACTACTGCAATGCTGGCGTGATGATGCTACAGACTTGTTCATATGCTACGGCAAACAGAAAAGTTTGAGACAGTTCCCATCTACTTGTTTCCCCCGTTTCTAATTAGTTATGGCATTGGCATAAAATGGGATCTGTGTCTATTAAATCTTCATCTGCTCCTCCTTATTCCCACATGAAGTCATAATCCTTCATGTCATCCCAACTGTGCACTGTGGAAGTGATTTAGGATGCCTCAAAACAGAGGATAATGACCTCAGGTACTGAATAAATAGAATAACTGTGGAGGAAAACAACCCTTGTGTCACACACTGCTGGTAAGAAGCACATGTGTTAGCAGAGGGAGATGGGGAGAGAAGCAGAGGAGAGGCTGATGTATCCACAGAAGAATTTGAAGAACAATCATGAGATTTTACACATGGCAGATGTCTAAGATATTTTGAGAGATTCTTCTCAGAGCCTTTAAGCCACAGCAGGGCCCTGCCACATATTTTGTTCTTCACATAATGACGCTGTGCCATTTGTATTGCACTATTGATGCACTCCTGGGTGGTACCAGCAGGACAAGAAGTGTGGTTAATAGTTGGCTTCAAGGGCCAAACAGAAATATCAGCTTGCAGTTCAGTCCCCAGCCAAGAACGAGGCACTCAAGAGCAAGGGAACAGATTTCTTTTCTAAACAAGGGATCAAAGTATGATGAAGCAGCGGACAAATCCTAATATCTTCCAGCTAGATGAAGCAACAAGAGGCAGTTTGGTACTAATAGCCCATGGTAATCACAGAGGCAGTAACTGAGTACCAATAAAAGTTGTCATAAGGTATCTTGCCCCATTTCCAGTATGGATAAAGATCAAGTACAACAGTTGGAAAAAACTAGCTCTGACCTGCAAGGCAGTGCTTGCTTGCCAGATCCTTCCAAAGTCTGGCTGCTGTGGTCATTCTGCAATCATCTTCCTTTAATTGTTGTATGGGGTCTGGGCCTTTGAGAACAGCTGTAACTTGTGCAACTTTCAGCTAAACTTGCCTTGAAAATACTGCCAGGCAGAGACCACCCTTGCTGATGACACCCTTCATCCGTAGTGTAAAGTCTTGACAGTGAGCTATTAAATAAATATTCAGCTTGACTGCTTTTTGAGAGGGCATCCTGCACTTCCTCTTTTTGCCTTTCCTTATCAACCTTCTGAGCCCATTGACGCGTCTGGGTTGTTTTGTGGGGGGTGTGAGGTACCTCTGTTTGCTGTGAAAGTCACTGGAAGTCGATGGCCATCAGCAAGGAAATACAAGGTTTTCTCTGGAAACGCTTTGGAGACGGTTACTTTTATTAAGCAAGCTAGTGGCTCATTTTCCCACTTACATTGAGGCAAGGGTTTGCAGTAAAATAAAGCATTTACTATTTTTCAGATGCACCTGAAATCTCTTGCACTTTCTAGTGTCCAGACGGAAGAAATAGTCTCAATTTAAAGCATCCCCATCTGAGAGAGACGTTTAAACTCCTCCTCCTCTGATATTTCTAAATCTTTTTCTATTAATCTCTGAGCAGGGGCAGGGACAGGTGGCTTTTATTTTAGCTGTAGCTGGATTCCAGCTTCTTTGCTCCACTTGCATGATTTCATCTAACATGTTCCTCTGGGGCTGCAAGAACTTCACGCTTCCATCTCAGCCTAGAGGTGAAAGCAACAAAAAGAAGTTACACCATATAATTATAGTTATTATGCCAGTTAATAGCGCTCTTCATAGCATAAACACTATTAGCGCTAGTCACTGTCAGGAATAGCTGCGTCTCCAGCTCTGCTTTTGCTGTTGGAGGCTCGGCACAGATCTGAGTCCAAGCCCAGATCTGAAGAGCAAACCCTGATATCTGCCAGCTTGTGCACAGGGCCAAATCTCTCCTTGGGCTTGGGGAAACTTCTGGATTTTGGATCTCAAGCATGATTAGGGGAGAGTAATGTCGTGCTTCTGAAATGTGTGATCCAAGCAGACAGACGGTGTTAGGGCTTCAGGTCTACCAGCTTTCTTCATGCTCTTGGAGTTAGTCCATGGCCTTGTCTACAAAAACATGCTTTTAAGCAACTGCGTGTAAGCTCCAGGTTCGAGCACCACAGGTTTACATCCAAACCCCCTCTCTTGTCATGCATTTCGCCCATCCAAACGGCAGGCAATATTCTAGTGCTAACAGTCTGCTTTCTCTCCCTCTTCTGTCTCGACAGTAAATTGCTTTTCTGATATTCTACTTTTAAAAAGATGAGATAAATACACATACATTTATACAGAAGTTTTAAAACAGCTCCTTTGGGAGGGGAAAAAAAGGGTCAGAGGTGGCAATGTTGTGACAGAACATGGATTTAGTTAATTGGATCTAGCTATTTGCACCATCTTCTACTAAATGCCTGTGCCAATCCCAGGCTGGGAAAGCAATTTAACTCATTGCCTGTGAAAAATGAAATGACAGCAGCTACTTGAGTGAACTTTCACATTAACGAAGCATGATCTGGTCTTGATCAAAGACTTTATGTTCCTGGAGGACCAGAGTTCAAGCACTGGTCTCTAATTTTAAGAGAAGAAAAGGCTTATGTGTCATTGCAAGGCAAACTCTTCAGAGTTTGAGCCCAAGCTGAACTTTCATGTCAGCACTGCTAGTGACCCTACACTGAAGCTTGACTTGATCATCTCTTCCTTTAATTCTCACTGTCATATGCTAAGCTGAATTGGCTTTACCCATTACAGCAGTGAGAAGTGATGTTATCGTTAGTCGTTGCTGCTAGGCGCTTGTGGATCACGTCATACATCTCGCAGGTTGTTCCAACAAAATGAGCTCTGAGGAGCAGGGTTGGGATCGAGGAGAGACAGACACCAGCTTTGGGTGGCAAAACGCCATAAAATTGTCCTTGCAGATCTGGTGTAACCAGATCAACTGATAAACCACTGGAATGCAGATGCTTTGGTTGATCTTGTCATACCAGAGAAACCGTCTCTTGCAACATGGATGCTGGGAGTCAAACCACGCAGCTTGCCCTGAGCAGCTGATACCAAAGACCACTGTTAGCGATGTGTAAATGCGACTGTTGTTGTGCTGAATAATCACCGCGATCTTGTTCACTGTCCCCACAACACACCTCCTATAACATTTTTAAGCATTTTTCACTGTAATAATATTGGTTGACACATTAATGCACCAGGGTGACAATATAAGGGATTGTAGCCATGAGTATCAGACATGTCGCAAATCTCGGCGCCATCAGTGTTGGGTGGAAAGCCATCATCGGCCCTATTAGAAGAAGATGAACATTGTTACAGAGAGATTTGTGGCCCCGCAGCTAGAAGCACCAACCTGGAGTGAAGGAAAATTGTCAAATGTGAGGATGGTCAACACGAGCTAAGGTCCATCCTTTTCAGTTTCACTGCCTCCAACCTTCAGCCTGCCCAAGAAGTCAAACACATTCCTCGCAAAGCCTGAGAGTGTTGCTATCGTCCTCCGTCCGGCGTGTCACATCTGCTGGGGAACTCTGCAGCCTCACCAGGGCTCCTGTTCAACGCCGGGTCTCGCTCTGAAAGCCCAGGCATTTGCGAAAAGTGACTGTAGATGCTAGAGGGTTGTAAGTTATTTAGAAGGTCTAGCTTGCAAATCAAGCCACAGAGATAACTCTTTTGCAGGAACCAGGAGACAGAAAATAAGTTCATGTTGAAGACGAAGGGTGCCCTGCGTTCAGGGCTCGTGTGAGTTCCTGGCTGCACCCCAGGTGTGCGGGGTCGCCTAAGGTGAGTCATCTGGGGCTCCGGTTCCCCAGCTGTAAAACAGGGATAATACTTCTGTTCTCACCTCAGTTTGTCTTCTCTGTTTAGATTTCAAGCTCCTCAGGGCTGTGTCTTGCTACATGTATGTACAGTTCCTAGCTTAATAGAGTCATGATCCAAACTGAAGCCTCCAGGCACTCCTGTATATTATATCATTACTAATTTCACAAGAGGTTGCAATCAAATTCCTTTATGGGGCAAAAAAAATCCTAGAAAAGAATAAAGCAAGCTATTAAAAACTGAGAAACATTTTTGCTGAAGTGGAAATAATGGTACTTTGTCCCAAAATGTATAAAATATGTATTGCAATTAAATTCTCTATTGGCAAATTGCTCTACAATTAAAAAACACAGAAGCTTGAGTGAGGCAATTAGAATAATAGTAGAGTGTTAATTATAGCTTGATGGATTCTGCATGCTGTCAGCAATTACCTTCCAAGTGTGCACTTCTGAACCGACTCCAAATCCACAAAAAGACACCGGCAGAATTAGAAATATCTTCCTTGTTGGCATGCCTTTGCCATTTAAAAATTTGTTTTCATAAATACTTTTGTAAGCTATTTAATTAGTTTTAATGAGGTTTGAGGAAGAAACAGCCTCCATGCTGTACACAGGCTCCTCTCTAGCAAAGGCACAGGCTCAGGTAGGAGCACGAGTGTGAGGATAGTCTCCTTTCCTACCAACTGCCCTCGCTGAATTATTTTCAGTGCACAGTGATCCTGTGCAAATGCGAGGTGATTCAGACCGGTGTCCAGGAGAGCCTCTCTCAGATGCCTTTTTTAAAAAGGTTATCTAAAGCTTTCGGATCTCTCTCTCCATGGGAAACCCCATGGGTGGCATCTCATCCTTGTCACGGGGCAGGGGAACAGCAGAGAGGCTTTGGGGACGGGCACTGCGACCGTAGTTGCACGGTGCGAGGTGAGAGTCCTGCACTGAACGGGTGAGATTAAATCAGTGGGGTTTGAGGACAGGGGTTGCAAGAATAATTAAAAAATATTAAAAGTAATTATTAAAAGTAATTAAAAAGCTTGGGTGTCAAACTTGAAAACACTAAAAGAACCAAACATTTTTTATTTTCATGATGCCTTCCCCACTGGGCAAGCGAAATCCACTCCATAAAAGTGCCTTAAACTTTGGGTTTCCCACATTGAGGAACTAAAAACATATTTTTAAATTGGCTATATATTTGTATAAGACTGCAGTATTTTCTCTACTACAACTACAGTTCCCTCCTCGGGTTCCCTCCCCAGGGACAGGAGCTCTTGCTCTTAGTTTGCAAACAGCTTTCAAATAAATGAGAAGACTAAGCCTAAGCCATTCTTCTGTTTTCTCCAGTTCTTGCAGGCTGAAATAAGACCCCAAGCCACAATAATGTGATTTTTTTTTTTTTCCCCCCTATCCACCACCTTGGTGTAACAAAAGCCTAAACTCCAAGTTTTACCTAGTGAAAGCTCCTGTCTACAAATAATGCCTATCGATTCTTCCCAGAAAGATTTAGGGCTGGCCCACACAGTGTCTACAGTGTCTGCGCTGAAAGGTGTGCCTGTCGTCGGGGTCCCAGCGCAAGGCTGTGCGTGGCTGGGGGAGAGCGGGGGGGTCCCGGCATGTTGCCAAGGGCACCAACACCGGTGAGCATCACCCGGGCTCGGCACGCTGGGTGTTTGGTCCCCGGGAAGGTGTGACTCGGTGTCCTGGTTTCAGCTGTTTACACTAGCCAAGGACTTTTCAGCTTCCCATGCTCTGCCAGGGGCACAAGGAGCTGGGAGGGGGCACAGCCAGGACAGCTGATCCCAATTAGCCATCAGGGCTATTCCATACCACCTGATGTCAAGCTCAGTATAGAAACCGGGGGAGTTCATCAGGGGGAAGGAGTGATCGCTGCTTGGGGATGGGCTGGGCATCGGGTGGTGAGCAATTGCTTTGTGCATCACTTGGTTTTATGTATTCTATTATTATTATTATTATTTTCTCTTTCTCTGCTGTCCTATTAAACTGCCTTTATCTCAACCCACGGGTTTTAGTTGTTTTTTTTTTTTTATCCCTGGTTCTCTCCGCCATCCCACCGGGGCAGGGGGAGGGTGAGCGAGCGGCTGTGTGGTGCTTGGTTGCCGATCGGGGTTAAACCACAACACTCGGTGGGACAGGATGCCTGAAAGTCCTGGTAGCCCCAGTGCTGAGCGGGGAGAAGCGCTTGCAGAGATTGAGTTTTCCCGTTGGTTGTTAATCTCTGCAATCTGATACGTTCAAAGCTGTCCCAAAGGCCAAACAGTTGCTGTGCAGGTGGACTGTCAAGAGTACATAGGGAAGAATGGGGAAATGCTACACCAGTAACAGCGAACACCGCTTCTTGCGCTTCATGGTCGAGCTTTCAGGTGGGGACGCTGAAATCATAAACCCTTCATCCTGGAGCAAGATCTTGCCCCCCGTCAGTAAACCCAGTTCATACATTTCATACCATGTCATCTTCCAAAGCTAAACCTTCCTCCCTCAGGTTTAGCCAGATTTCTTTCCCTTTTTCTGAATTCTCTTAGGCATGATTTTTGTCTGTGTCCCTTTTCACCAGCTGCACATACGGATCCCAGAAGCCGAAGTAGCCAGGAGGCACAGGGGCTGCAGTACGGTCCTCCCCACATTGCTCTCGGGTCCAGCAGGTGACTTGGTTGCTGTCTGCAGCAGGCAGCCAAAGAAGCTGCTAGGAGATCCCTGTGGGTTATGTCAGATGAAACGAATTGCTCCATTGATGACTCCATAAGAAATCTAGAAGAAAAGGAGGAGAATAGGCAGGAGAAGAGAAAATCCTCATCCAAAGTGAGAGCTTCCAAAAATGTGTCTCTTCCCACACCTTCCCTCACTTCATCAAAGTAGCATTTCATCATTGTGATCACCGATGCTGTGGTAGCAGAGACGGGGCTCGCAAGGTGTTTGCCTGGTTTTGGGACTGCAGGCAGGAATACTGAAGCCTGGCCTTACAAAGCCCCAGCTCTTCGTCACTCTGAAAGGCTGGGCTGTCATCTCCATTCCTCTTCTGTCAGTTGATGACGGTGCTTCAACGCGGTGCCCCTCCATGCTGCAGGTTCCCACGCATGGGTATGGAGAGCAGACGTGACTTCATGCTCCTCGCCAGACTCGGAGCGCTGCCAAAACTCTGAGCCCTGCGTGGGGAACAGGCGTTCCAGGCTTTGACCCGGGGCTTTTGCAGCCCGCGGGGAACCCGGGAGCTGAACCCGGTTTCTTCGGTTGGGTTTACCAGCAAATTCGACATCGTACCCGGTTTCTGATTCAGCTGACCCCGCTCTGGTCTCTAGATGCCGCCAATCCAGGTGTGCTGCCTTTCGGGAGGTGGGATGTTTGTACAGCTTGGGTACCACCCTGAACAAACCTGAATGCAATCCTCCTCGTGCGTGCTTATTTTACATGGCGAGATACGCGACTCTGGGAAGATGAGCAGCGTGATTAAAGCATCCCGCAGTGCAACGCCCCGTCCTACCACAAAAACGAAATACGGCTCCGTCCCCGCGCTGGGGAATAGTGTGCAGCAGGAGGATGGAAATCTAATCAAAGGTACTGGAGGCAGGATTGGGCTGCGATGTGTGTTTCTCTCCCTAAAATATCACACCTCCTTCTCCCCATGTCACTCCTGGTACAAGGCTGGGCCGATGCGAGGGGTTAAACCGCATTCCCACCTGCCCTGGGTGCACTGAGCCCACCAAGAGCTTCCTCCCCTACATGCTGTGCCAGCCACATCCGAACTTGACCAAAGCCAGCTGGATGCTCTCCACTAAGCTGGGGAGCAGCCTCTAGACTCAGTCTTTGGAGCGTAACGATGCTCTAAGATTAATGCTGCCCGCAATGATCTTGCTGCAGCAATCCAACCAGTCGTGCTTCCACCCGCTTTGGACTGTGTGCTCCCTTACACCGGGTGTGCGCTTGGGCTTTCAAAAATAGGCATGAATTTGGGAAGCGGAACCCACCGCTTAGGTTTGGTCGGAATAATTAATCCCCTCTTGCCACGGGCTCGTGGCGGGACATGCGTGTTCCTCAGGACTGTGGCCCCACAGCCGCTTCGTGGCGGTCGGGGAAGGGGCACATCGGGGTGTGGGGGACCCCCCCAGGCCCCGGTCTTGCAGCAGGTTGCCCACATCTTAGGGGAGGGAGATTTTTAAATCGCTTTCCCGGCGGCTGGGCGGGCGCGGCCCCTTTAAGAGGGGCAGCGCGCGGGGG